>CM019925.1:2358342-2390690 GCA_009764595.1 Geothlypis trichas | reverse complement strand
CCCTCGGAGGGAGCTGTGTCCTCACCTCATTCCTCAGCAGCTGATGTGATCGGTTCACAGGGGTCTGAGGATGAGGGAGGAGATGAGGATCTGACTCCATGTTTCAGAAGGCTTGATTTATTATTTTATGATTTATCTATTATATTAAAACTATACTAAAAGAAAATAAGAAAGGATTTCATCAGAAGGCTGGCTAAGAATAGAAAAAGAAAGAATGATAACAAAGGTTTGTGGCTTGGACAGAGTCCAAGCCAGCTGCCTGTGATTGGCCATTAATTAGAAACAACCACATGAGACCAATCACAGATGCACCTGTTGCATTCCACAGCAGCAGATAATAATCATTGGTTATATTTTGTGCCTGAGGCCTCTCAGCTTCTCAGGAGGAAAAATCCTAAGGAAAGGATTTTTCCATAAAAGATGTCTGTGACAGCTGAAGCTTTGGCTTTGCACCGTGCACAGGGTGGGGATAAGGGCTGGGAGTGCAGGAGAATGTGGGGATCCTGCTCGGCTGGGAAGTGCTCGGGGGGATAAATCAGCAAAATAGAAGAACAAGAGGAGCCGGCAGAGAGAAGGAGCAGAGCAGAAGGCGAGGAGGAGGCGGCGGCGGGAGCAGACGGCACCGACCATCTGCTGCGACGCGCTCTGCGCCGCCCGGGCCCGCTCCGGCGCTGCTGCCTCGGCTGCTCTGAGGGGAACCGTCCCCAGCACCAGGGAACGGGGCAGGACGAGCCCCAGCCCCCGAGCAGCCCGGGGATGAGGGCAGAGCTGTGTTTTGTGGGGCTGAGCTGTGCAGGGCTTGGAACTTGTGTGTTATTGCGAAGGGCCAAGTGCAGGGCCCAGCTGGGAGCTGCCAGGCCCAAAGAGGGAGAGAGAGGTAAAGAGGATGAGAGAGCAACGTTCCCGTTACAATACAATAAATCTTCTTCTGGTCTTTTGTCACAGACATCTTTTATGGAAAATACTTTCCTTAGGATTTTTTCTCCTGAGAAGCTGAGAGGCCTCAGGAACAAAATGTAAACATTGATTATCTGCTGCTGTGGAATACAACAGGTGCATCTGTGATTGGTCTCATGTTGGTTGTTTCTAATTAATGGCCAATCACAGTCAGCTAGCTTGGACTCTCTGTCCGAGCCACAAGCCTTTGTTATCATTCCTTCTTATTCTATTCTTAGCCAGCCTTCTGATGAGATCCTTTCTTCTATTCTTTTAGCATAGTTTTAATATAATATATATCATAAAATAATAAATCAAGCCTTCTGAAACATGGAGTCAGGTCCTCATCTCTTCCCTCATCCTCGGACCCCTGTGAACACGGTCACAGTCTTGGAACTTGGGGTTTATTGCAAAGGGCCTCAGTGCAGGGCCCTGCCAGCCACAGCTGGAGCAGACCCCAAAGAGAGAGGGTGGTAAAGAGAGAGAAGGCAAGAGCGTGGCAAAAAGGATGAGAGAGTAAAAGAGAGAATAAGAGAGTAAGAGAGCAAGGTTCCCATTACAATACAATAAATCTTCTGTGTTGAATATTCTAATTCTCACTAACCAATCTGGTCCAAGATACAAATCCTACAGCATTTCCATACAGCCTATAAGAATCATTACATTACCACACTGTGTTACATTTTAAACCCTAAAAACTCCTCTTTGGGCCCCTTCTGCCAAGCTGTAGGGTCTGCTCTGACCCTTGGGCCTGTCTGCAAGCAGAGGGTGTTGTTCCATCCAAAGGGGATCACCTTCAGCTGGCCACACCATTGTTTTCCAGTTGTTCAGTAACTGAGGGATCTCAAAGCTTGCTTTCATTTCAATCTCACTTATAGTTTCTATATTCTCAAAATCATTTGCCAGACAATCATATTTATAAGGCTTTCCTGTTTCATCTTCCCCAGCAGAGCTGGAGAGCAGCACCTGCCAGGGATGGCTCTGACACCAAACCACCCTCAGGGCCAGGGAACCTCCAGCAGCAGAGCCACGCTGGGGCAGGGGAAGGAAAATCTGCTGGGAGCGGCTGCAGAGGCTCCACAGAACCAGGCAGATCCCTGAGCCCTCGCAGCTTTTTAAGGATGCCTCAGTTGGAGTGCTCAGAGTGCACCTGGGGCTGCTGAGCTCTGCTCCAGGCTATAAACACCCCTCTGCTCCCCACAGCAGCTTCTTGGGATCCATCAGCATCCCCAACACCACTTTGTGCTATTCATTGCTGCCCTCACACCTGTGAACCCCTCAAAACCTCACCCAGAGTCCCTGTTCCTGTAGCATTGCTTTCCCCACACCCCAAAATCCCCTTTGCCAATGGGCAGGAGCAGGAATGAAAATTAAAAAAATTAATTAAAATAGAATTTAAAAAATAAAATAGAAACAAAGCCCCCAGCAACTTCTTGGGATCCATCAGCATCCCCAACACCTCCCTTGTGCTTCCCATTACTGCCCTTGCACCTGTGAACCCCCAAAACCTCATCCAGAGCCCCCATTCCTGTAGCAATGCTTTCCCCAGACCCCAAAATCCCCTTTGCCAAATGGACAGGAGCAGGAATGAAAATTTTAAAATTAAATTAAATTAAATTTAAAAAAATAAAATAAAAACAACCCCCCCCAGTAGCTTCTTGGGATCCATCAGCATCCCCAACACCTCTTTGTGCTCCTCATTGCTGCCTTCACATCTGTGAACCCCTCCAAAACCCTCACCCAGGGTCCCTATTCCTACAGCATTGCTTTCCCCACACCCCAAAATTACCTTTGCCAATGGGCAGGAGCAGGAAAAAAAAAAAAAAAAATAAAATAAAATAAAATAAAATAAAATAAAATAAAATAAAATAAAATAAAATAAAATAAAATAAAATAAAATAAAAATTTGGGCATCCCTTCTGAGTGTGAGATCTCCCACTGGGGGACCCCCTCCCTGCCAGGCTGCACCACTCTGGGTGGGTTTGGGGTTCCCCCATCACAAGGGCTGCAGCCCATGAGGTGTTTGTGTTTGCTCTGCCATGACACAAACAATAACAACAAGCCCCCGTTCTCCCCACAGCCCTTTCACCCTTTGTTGGGGCTGGGGGGAACCACCCTAGCTGTTAATTATTCCTTGCTGTTAATTACTCCCTCAGCACATGTGCAGCATGGATGGACTCAGACCATGCAGCATCCCCTCTCCAGGGGCTGGTGCTGGCTCACAGCTGGGCACCACCTGCCCTTTAGGGGCTCCCCAGGACCCCCCCAACCCTTCCTGGGCTGGGTGGAGCTGCCAAGAACCATCCCAGATCCCATTAACCAGAGCCTGTTAATTGCTGTTCACAGCAGGGACGGTCCTGGGAGGGGAGTGCAGAGACAATGCTGCAGCCACGTGTCCCCACACAGCGGCAAAAGGCAGCAGGAGCTGTGGTTCCAGCTCCTGCCATCCCTGGGGGTTTGCAGGGTGGCCCCACGAGGGATTCCAGTGCTCCACAATGGGAATATTGAGCTGTCTGTGCTGCCCTGTCACAGGGGACACTTTATATCCTACAAAACTTGTGGGGTTGGGATTCAGAGGGGCAAAGGCAGCTGTTCTCCCCATGCCAGAGGTGTGAGTGGGCAGCAGGGATCTGGTTGGGAACCAGGGTTTGGACAAGAGCAGAACTGCCCATCCCTCACTGCAGTGTTTACAAACAGGATCAGAGCTGCCAGCAGAACAAACGTGCTGTGCCTGGGGTTTGAATTCCCTCCTTAGGGAAGGCTGGAGCTGAAATGCAAAGCTGCAGAGAGCTGCACTCACCCAGTGCTGGGTGTGAGGAGCTGCTGGGCCTGGGCAGTGCTCAGTCTCTGCTTGTAAATCCCCGTGGGGAAAATTATCCCAGCAAAGCCAAAAGATGGGGATGGACCTGTGGGCATCAGTGGAGGTGAGAGTCCAAGGGCAGTGAAGAGGATGAGGAGGTGAATAAGTGTCCTGTGTTCTGAGGACCAAATAAAATCCTGCCTGAAGGATTCCCAGGTGCAAATGGGAAAATACAATGTCATAGTTTGATATGAAAAGAATTTAAAGAAGTAAATTCTTTAAACTTTAAAGAAGTAAATCCTTAAACTAAAACCACCACATACATCCAAAAAGGTCACTCACCCAACAACTCAGTACAACCAGCTGAGAGCACCAACAGAAAAAAGCTGTGGGTGACAGAAATCAGATCCTTAATCTTGGATCAAATCCTGCTCCCAGCTCTCCCCTCCCTGCCTCATCCTGCCCCTTGGAACTTCACTTTCCTTTTTCCAGCACCCCAGGAAGGTTTATCCAAGGTGGGTCACAGGGAGGGGACAGGCTGGGGACATCCCTCCACAAACACACGAGCTCATGGGAGATGTGTGTGACCCACATGGGGGATCCTGCCTAATGCAGCCTCTGCTGGGTTTGGGGTATCCCCAAGGGCTGCAATGGGTCTGGATAGCCCAGCCCTGTCCAGCACAGCCTGTCCCAGCTCCCAATGGGGTCTGGATAGCCCAGCCCTGCTCAGCACAGCCTGTTCCAGCTCCCAATGGGGTCTGGATAGCCCAGCCCTGCTCAGCACAGCCTGTCCCAGCTCCCAATGGGGTCTGGATAGCCCAGCCCTGCTCAGCACAGCCTGTCCCAGCTCCCAATGGGGTCTGGATAGCCCAGCCCTGCCAACACAGCCCATCCCAGTTCCCAAACAGCTCCCACAGGCCACCTTAGCAAGCTTGGGTGATATCAGCTCTAGTGATTATCAGCTCATTTGTGATTTCAGCTCTTTGCTTGCTGGGTGCCTTGGGCAGACACGGGGAGAGAGGAGAAGGCTGTGTGAGGTTCCACAGGAGTGTCATTATTGAATCTTCTGTGAAGGTCTCGGGGACAGCTTTTCTGCCAAACTGGGCAAAAGTAGGGGTTTTTATAGGGTACAGGGGTTTTAGAAATTGTCCAATAGTAAGGGTCAAAGGAAAGTGACCTATAGTCTTACAGAGAGATAAGCAAGGGTCCAAAGGCAGAAAAAGGGGCTTCTAAGGTCCAGTCATCATCACTGGGCATTCCCTATCTTGGGCTGCTGAACACCATGGGGGCATTGCAGGCTCTGGGCCTGCCACACAGCACCCCAGGAAGGTTTATCCAAGGTGGGTCACAGGGAGGGACAGGCTGGGGACATCCCTCCACAAACACACGAGCTCATGGAGATGTGTGTGACCCACATGGGGGATCCTGCCCGTGAGGAGCTTCTGGCACGTGTGGGGCTGGAATGGGCTGGTGCTCCCGAGGGAGCCACCAGAGCCGGGATAAACACGAGGGTTGGACACCTGAGCACTGAAAGGGTGATGGGAAAAGCAGAGGGCACCTCCTCCTGATGTGCCTCAGGGCCACTGAGGGATCTCGGGCAGAGCCAGCCCAGGACAGCAACCCAGCCCCGCTTCCCAACGCCTTTCCTGCCTAATTGCCTCTCCCAATTACACAATTAGCACATGCAAAGGGAATTACAGATGGGAGGCCTATCAGCATCATCATCACGCGGCTGTGGTGATTTCCGTGCAAAACTGAGGAGTGAAACAGCACCAAAAAAAATCACCTGCAAAAACCAGGGAGCAAAAATGAAATCACCTGCAAAAACCAGGGAGTAAAAAAAAAAAAAAAAAAAAAAACAAACCACCTACAAAAACCAGGGAGCAAAAAATAATTCACCAGCAAAAACCAGGGAGCAAAAACCAAATCACCTGCAAAAACCAGGGAGCAAAAATGAAATCACCTGCAAAAACCAGGGAGCAAAAAATAAATCACCTGTAAAAACAAAGGGTTTTTAGTGCTCCAGCCCCGCACACACCTTTGCACTGCTGTGGGCGGGATAAATCAGGAATTCAGCAGTCTGGGATTGCGTGGATGAGTTATGTTAATGCACACGAGTCCTCTGCCCTGCTCCTTCCCTCTGCTCCAGTGCAGGGCTGGGATTTGTGGCCTTTTCCTTCTTTCTAATCGCCCTGAGGGAGGCATTAATGGGCAGCTGGAAAGAGAAATTGCAGGGCTGGGCAGCTGCTGGCAGTTTAGGATTGCAACGTGTTAATTATGTTAAAGGCACTAAATAATTTAACTGTGTTAATGAGGGAGGGAGGAGGGGGAGGGATGCTCTGGATGTCCGAGGTTGTCCTGGTTTGAAAAGGAAGTGAGTTTTTTGGGAGAATATATTTTCATGGGGGGCAGTAGCATTGTGCCAGCGTCAAACCATGACAGAGGGGCTGGAGGAAATAAGATATATATACATATATATATATATATATATATATAAATATATATATAAAATATATATCTTATATATATAAGATATATATGTGTATATATATATAAGATTTATATATTTATATATATATATGATTTATATGTATATAAATATATTTATATTTATATACATATAAATATATGTATATATATTTAGAGGGCAATATAAAAATAATATATATATAAATATATTTTTATATCTCATATATATATGAGATATATAAATAATATAATGTTATGTTTATGGTTATGTTATATGTTATGCATATTATGTATGTGATGTTATGTTATGTATGTTATGTTATGTTTTATGTTATGTTATATATAAGACAACCAAAGCTTCACAGACACCTCGTTCCCCACAATTCCTTTGGAAAAAAAAAAAAACAATTTTTAAGATTGAACAGCCCGGTTTGGAGATGTTCGGGTTGTGTTTGCAGGGAAGGAATACACGCTAAAGAGAGAAACCCCTTTTCCTAGGGAAGGACCGTTCCCTTTCCCTGGGGTAGGACCGTTCCCTTTTCCCGGGTAAGGACCGTTCCCTTTTCCCAGGGAAGGACCGTTCCCTTTTCCTGGGGAAGGACCGTTCCCTTTTCCCGGGGAAGGACCGTTCCCTTTTCCTAGGGAAGGACCGTTCCCTTTTCCCGGGGAAGGACCGTTCCCTTTTCCTAGGGAAGGACCGTTCCCTTTTCCTAGGGAAGGATCGTTCCCTTTTCCTGGGGAAGGACCGTTCCCTTTTCCCAGGGAGGGACCGTTCCCTTTTCCTGGGGAAGGACCGTTCCGCTCTCCCCTCCATCCCCTCCATCCCCTCCATCCCCGGGCGGACCCAGCGGGGCCGGTGCCACCCCAGTGGCGGGTCCCGTTGTCACTAGATGGCAGTGGAGCATCTCGGTGGGGCTGGGGGTGTCCCAGCCTGGCGGACCCTCCGAGCCTGTCCCACTCCGCCTGCTCCGGAGGGGGATCCGGGGGGATCCCGGCACACCCGAGCCCCGAGCGCCCTGGATTCAGCCCGGTTTGTGGCTCAGATGTATTTGGGTGGAAACCAGAAGATTTTGGCTGCAGAGCCGGGATTTGCCCTGCAGCGGGCTCAGTTCTGGGCTCACGTCCGTGCCCAGTCTGGGCTCTGTCGGGCAGCACGGGCGGGATGCAGATCCCAAATCCTCCTCTCTATCCCTACAAATAACCCTGTCAGGCTGTCGGGATCTTTAGCTTGTCACAGTGACCCCGAGAAGAGTTGGAAAGTCTCTTTCCCAGCCCAGCACTTGGAGGAGTCAGAGCTCTTCATTTCTCAGTCTCAAGGTTGTTTATTGTATCTTATCTATAAAATTCTTTCTCCTGCCCAGGTGCATCCAGCAGGACAGTTCCAGGCACTCTGCCTGCCCCCAGGGTGGTGTTATGTCTTTATACTAAAAACTACAATATTTACAATATTTACAATTACTTTCCAACACCTATCACATATGTTAGACAGTGAGCTTCTACTCTAAACCAATCCAAAAGTGCCAACATCACAGCAGAAGATGGAGGCCAAGAAGAAGGAGAAAGGCTGGACACACCCAGTTCCCTCCATCTTGCCCTCTGAACCCCCATTCTAAAAACCCCCAAAATCTATTTTTCACCCCGTGATAAATTCATTGTCATTCTACTTAAACTTTTATGGCTTGTAATTCTTCATGTAAAGGTTGGTAATTGTTTTTTCCAAGGGCTAAATCAAAGGCACAGGGGTCTTGGTCTCTGAGCCCCCTGGGCAGGGGCTGGAGCCCTCCAGGGCAGCCAGAGGAATTTTCTGGATTCTCACATCAGATTCCAGCTGTCCCCTCAGAATGGGGACAGCCCCAAGGGCAGGGACCCCGTGTTCTCCAAGACATAAAGGGGAGAGGCAAGACAAGCCCTGGAGCTCCCATGGAATAAATCCCAGCTCTAACCCAGCACAATCACACGGGAACGACTCCCCCAAGGCAGCTAAACTGCCCCCATGGGCTGGCAGCAGAGCAGGGGATCCCAGCACTCCCAAACGAGGAATTCCCCAGGAAAATCAGATTAGTTCAATCGCTGCAGTGGCTGGCACGGAGGTGAGCCAATCTAGAAACCAGCTCCATTAAATTACTGTAATTTCTGGGCGTGGATCAGCTCTGGATTTACAGATCTCCCAGCAGGGCACTGTCCAGAGAGGTCTGGTTTTCCTTCCTCAGGATTTTCCCTCTGCCTTCCAGGACCATCACTCCTGGAGCTGAATCAATTCCTGCCTGGAAAAGAGACAGCAAAACCTGGAGATGGTTTCACCCCAGTGAGGTCAGGCTTGGGATGTGCACTGAAAACTGAAACTCCTGCTCAGAATGCACAGGGACACCTGAAAAGGGAGAAATCCACCCCAAATTCAAGACTGGCTGTAAGGACAAAGTTCCCAGGGCCAGCAGAGCAGAGGGATGACACAGCACAGGCAGAGCACAGCCAGGGTGAGAAAAGAGGGCAATAAATAAACTGGAATTACCCTGGTCCTTGCTGGGCAGAGGGCATTGCTGCAGGGCTGCTGTGGTAAGGGACATCCCCTCCAGCCCAGTAAAACCAATATCCCACAGTCCCTTCATCAGGCAAAACCCCAGAACCCACCACCTGCCCAGGAGGTGCCCCCAGACCAGCTTGGGAGGGAGATTTTGGGGTTTACCTCCTCCTTTTGGACACAGGACAGACCCCAAATGAAGGGAGCAGAGATGGGAGCAGCCCTGACTCCTTCCAGGCAGCAGGTGGGACCCACGAGGCCCTGGCACTCAGCAACCACAGCAAAGCCCAAAAAAAGAGATGACATCAACTCAGCAAAGCCTAAAAAAAGGGATGACATCAATTCACAATGAGCACCCTGATGTTTTTGGGGTGCTTCAGGGGGTGCACCTGGAAGCTTTTAACCCTCAGAAGCCAGCACTGCCAGCACAGATCAGGGGGATGAAGCCCAGCACAACCCCAGTGAGAGGCACTAAGACCCCATCCATCCTCCAAAGGGGTTTTTTTGCAGTGGGAAGGAGGGAAAGCAGCGAGATCTGCTCATTCTCAGGCAGATTTCCACATCCCCCAGGAGCTGTGCTCCTGACTCCGGGGCATCGGGTTTCCATGGCTGAGCATCAGCCTCTTATCACCAAGAGCTGCAGGAAATTGGGGCTGATGGGAGGCCCTGGCAGCCAGGATGGGGTTGGGAGGTTGGATCAGCAGCTGCCAGGACACTCACAGAGCCCAGGTCCCCCTGAGCTCACCTGCCTGGGGTGCCCTCCAAGGGGGATTCTGGGGGTGTCCCCAGGGATTGCTTGTTTGGGGAGGCACAGCACTCACCTGCTGCCTTCTGCCATCAGCACACAGGGGTACATGGAATGGGGGAGTGGGGACAGCATGAGTCTGCTGGGCTCTGGAGCCATGGCAGGGAGAAATCCTCACCCTCATCCTCACCCTAGTCCTGCTGCTGTGACAGGACACAGAAGGAAAGATGTTTGTAAGAGCATCAAGAGCCCCCAGAGTCACAACCCTGTGTCCTGTTACCCCCAACCTCTGCTCTGAGCTGAGAGCCAAGCAGGAGGATCAGCAATTTCCCAGGAGCCAGGGAAGGCAGAGCCTCAGGATGGGGCTGAGCCTCAGGATGGGGCTGAGCCCCCTCTCCTGGGGTCTCCCCAGCCCACCCAGCTCCTCCAGACAGAGCTGCTCCCCCCAGCTCTGTCTGCTCCATATTTATAAAACAACAGACAGGGGTTCTGCGTCCAGGTGCCCTCCCACGTTCCTGTTCCATTCCATGTTCCTCCATGCTCCCACGTTCCATTTTCCCTTCAGCCTTGTAAAAAAGCAGCACCCCAAAGGCAGCTGCTGGGTGAGGAGCAGTGTCTCGGGTTGGAAAGCCAGGTGTGTGCTAAGGAAGGCAGGAGCTTCCCCTGAAATGGAAAATGTAAATCCTCCCCACCTCTGAATTGCTATGAATTTTAAATTAAGGGGCTGTCATGCAAAAATATGGGAGCAGGAATAACAGTTCTTTACTAGGGAAGAAAATAAAAAGATAAAATAAACAATGCAGTGAACCAAACCAGCACTGCCAGAGTCAGAACCCAGCCTGACACCCTGTGGGTCAGGCTGTTGGCAGCAGTGCCATTGGAATTGTGGCTCAGCCCTCCTGCAGTGTCAGGGTGGCTCTGCTGGAGCAGGGATCCTGGAGAAAGGTGCAGTCTCTGCCTCTGGAGATCCAGGGCAAGAGGCAGCTGCTGTTCCTCTGGGCAATGCAGTGCAGGAGCCGTGCTGGTGTTCCAGAATCTCCAGATTCTATCCGGGTAGGAATGCTTGGCTCCTCCCTCTGGGCTCACAGCTCCCAGTGGGATGCTGTAGCTCTTATCAGCCATGCAGGGACATTCAGTGGCTGTTATCAGCAGGTGTATCCTCCTGAGGGAGGAGTGACTGTGATCACTCAGAGAGAGATAAGGCAAACTGCCCACTGACAAAAGGTAATTTGCCATACAGATGGTGACAGAACACATCTTGCCTTGCAATCTGGAACTAGCAGAGCCAGGCTTGGGGATGGGTCCCCATGGGAACAGGGGGCTGCAGCTCGTGGAGCCCCAGCAGGGTGGGGAGTCCCAGCAGGATGATGGATCTCAGCACACCTGACTCCAGGTGAATTATTTTCCCTGTAGCAAATGCTGTCTCTCCCACCCAAGGAGGGTAAAATCCCCCTTTTAGGGCTGGATAGAACCCTCAGTCCTTCCTGGGAAGCACCTGAGCAGCTGTGAGCTGCTGTGGCCTTGCCCAGAAGTGGTAGTTTTCCTGGGGAAAAGTGAATTGATGGATCCAGGCTGGGCTGGGAGCCAGCCCTGCTGGAATCAGTGTGTGGATCTCAGCCTGGGAGACCAGGCAGCCTCCACAGGATCAGTGAATGCTGGAGTGGAGCCTCCATTAATTATTAATTCATTATTATATTATTATATATAATTATAATAATAATCAATAATTAAAGGATTATTGAAATCACCACAAGCTGGAGGGACACAGAGCCATCCTTGCACCTTCCTCCTCAGGAAAGCATTGCCAGGGGATGCTCTGAGGGACAGGAGTGTGGGGATGCCCCAAAATCCCCTCCTGAGCATCCCCTCCTGCTGGGCAGTGCCAGAGGGATGGAGAGAAAACAAAGATGCTGCAGCAACCTCCTCACTGCTGCTGCCCGTTGGGAGCTTTAGCTGGTCAGAGTGAACCCGAAAAGAGTGGGAAAGTCTCTTTACCCAGCCTGGCGCTTGAAGAAGGAGTCAGGGCTCTCCATTTCTCGGTCTCAAGGTTGTTTATTGCTTCTTATCTATAAAAAATTTTCTCCTGTCCACCTGAGGTCCGTCCAGCAGGACAGTTCCAGGCACTCTGCCTGCCCCCAGGGCTCTGTTATCTCTTTATACTAAAAACTCCATGTACAATGTTTACAATTACTTCCCAATACCCATCACCTATGTTAGACAGTGAGCTTCTGCTCTAAACCAATCTGTGAGTGCCAACATCACAGCAGAAGATGGGGGCCAAGAAAAAGAAGGAGAAAGGCTGGACATGCCCAGATCCCTCCATCTTGCCTCCTGAACCCCCATACCAGAAACCCTAAAATCTATTTTTCACCTTGTGATAACTTCACTATCATTCTACTTAATTTGTCATGGCTTGCAGATCTTCATCTAAGGTTGGTAATTTGCTCCACAGGTCACAATCAAACCCAGAGGTGTTTTGGGCTCTGTGCCAGGGTCCCTGAGCCCCCTGGCAGGGTCTGGGCTGCTCAGGACAGCCAGAGGGATGTGCTGGGTGCTGCCAATTCCCCCTCCTGGGGCACCTCCATCCCCTGGCAGTGCCCAGGCAGGGCTGGGAGGATGGGCTGAGCCTCCCCAGCCTCTCGGGGAGCGCGGGCACAGCGAGGGATGCTCTGCTGCCCTGACAGCCGCCACTCCTCCTGCGGAAGGAAAGGCTCGCTGAGCCCGTGCCCGGGGCGAGGTTATCGGACTGAGCTCCCCCAACGCGAGCTGAAAGGAAGGGGCAGCGCCTGGCAGCCATTAAAGCCCATCCCAGCTTTAACACGGGGCCCCGGGAGCAGGGGGGCTCTGGTTCCTCCTCCCCAAGCAATGTCCTCCCAAAAAGAGGGCCAGGAGAAAAGCCCAGGGGCAGGGGAGGATGGGGCCAGGCAGAGATGCTGAAGGAGGGTTGTTGGTGCAGGTCAGGTCCTGCTCATGGGGTAATTCCAGCAGCTGGGAGTAGCCTGTGCTGGGATCTGTGACCCAAATCAGCAGTGTCAGACCCAAATTCGGTGCTCCCTGAAGGCTAAAATTCTGTGTCTGTGCTCTGAGATCCTGTGTCCCAATGAAATCACCTCTTACAGAGCCCCCACCCCACAGGATCCCCCAGGAGCCCAAACCCAGGGTCCTGTGTCCCTCCCAATGCCCAGCACCAGGGGTTCCATCCCACACGTGGATCCCTGTTCCAGCTCCCCCCTCAGCTTTTGGGTTCTGCACGGCCCAGCTGGGGTGGGCAACCCCTGCTGAAGATGCTCAGAAGGAACAGCAAAAAAAAGAAAATCACAAATCAAATTTTCACCCCGAATGGCCCATCCTGCCCATTTCCCATGAGGAATGTGGTGCCCAGACCACAGAGTAATTTTTTTTCCCCAGACCCACCTCTCTAAAACACTCATTTCCCCCCAAATTACCTGAGTTGATGACTTTCCAACAGCTTCATATCCTGGGATCTGAGTTCTCTGGGTGATCCCTCCAGCAGCATCCTCCAGGTGTAGGGTTGGCTGCTGAGTACTCACCCCCGGATCCTTGAGGTTTTCACCCTGGTTCCATGCAGGAAGGGAATGCTCCTGGCTCTTTCTCCCTCCCCAATCACTCTGGGCACTGGGGTTTAATGGGAAAATGCTGTGGGCTGTTTGGGCAGCAGGAGGAAGGCAAATCTTGCTCCAATTTGGCAGAGGTCACCTCCACTTATTGCTCTGAGCTTTGCCCCCTGCTGCTCCAGAGGCTTTGAACCAGCTCAGATCCCATTAATGGGGTTGAGCAACAGCAGGGAAAACACAGAGTTAGTAACTGAGGCAATATAGGGAACCTGCTGGTGTTTAGGGCCTGATCCTGTGGGATCCAGGTTTTCCATCCCCTGGAAGTGGAGTTGCTCTTGATAAACACCCTGGAAAGGATCAGCTCATGGAAACCAAGTGAGATGAGTTTGGGGAAAGCCTCAGGGCACACAGTTCTCCTCCAGGGGCTCACACACAGCCCATGCCCACACCAATGTGGGCATTAAAGCCTTAATCCACTTAGCAGGGGACAAACACCCCCTGGGACATGGGAGCCCTGCCTGATCCCCCAGAGCAGAGCACAATCCCTCTGCTGAGCCACTGCATCCCCTGTGATGGTGGTCATAGAGGTTTTTAGATGGATGGAAGAGTTAAGATCTTGATTCCATGGTCAGAAGGCTTGATTTATTATATGATGATATATATATATATATGTATATATAACTTATAACTATACTACATAGAAATAGAAAGGAAAGGGCTTCTTCAGAAGCTGGCTAACTTAAGAATAGAATGGAAAGAATAATAACAAAGATCTGTCTCTTGGCAGAGAGCAAGAGCAGCCCTGCTGTGAGTGGTCAGTAGATCCAAACATCTACAGAAAACCAATCACGGATCCACCTGTTGCATTCCACAGCAGCAGATAATCATTGTTTACATTTGTTGCTGAAACTTCTCAGCTCCAGCAGGGAAAATCCTAAGGAAGGATTTTTCACAAAAGATGTCTGTGACAATCCCCTGCTGTTGCGTTTCCACCAATTAATTGCTCAAAGCAATTAAGGAGCTCCAACACCTCCGGCCATCACCTCCCTGTCACAGCGTGACCCAGAGGGTGTGAGCAGGGAGCAGGGGATGCCCTGGGGCTGGACTGTGCTGCTTTGGGGTGGGACAGAAACTCAGGATGGAGCTTTTTTCCCATAGGTTTAGGCAGGAAGGGACTTTAAAAGTCATGGTGTCCCATGGCAGGGACACTTTCACTGTCCCAGGGTGCTCCAACCTGGCCTTGGACACTTCCAGGGGTTATTATCCTAAAAAATGTCCTCTTCTATACTAAATGTTGCACATATTAATGTGAATTTTACATAGATTAGCAACAGAGAGATTCATACAAATTGATCCAAGAAAAATACCAACTCAGCTATAAAGTATTTGTGTTTATAACTCCTACAAAGCTGAAAACTGAAAAGGTTTCTGATTTGGATCTAATTCTGACTTCTGTATCCACTGAAATGACAGAATCTCAGAGTGGTTTGGGTTGGAAGGGACATTAAAGATCACCTTGCATTCCTTTGTCCATCCCTGCTGACCTTTGCGAGCGCAGCAAGTTACGGATGAAACAAAAACTGCACATTTCATCTAAATCTGAAAATTAATTTCTAAGTTAATTTATTGACCCTTCATGTTTCAGCTCCACACCCATGCCTTGGACAGGGACACCAAGGGGTCTGTCTGTCTGTCTGTCTGTCTGTCTGTCCCAGTGCTGGGGCTGGCAGAGGTAAAGGCCTCAGCATCATCGAGGTCTCTCAGGGAACAGCAAAGGAGGTGCCAGGTGTCCCAAAAACCTTTGTACCCCATCAGGGTGTCCAGGGGGGAGCACAGCAGGGAAGGAGAGAGGGGAAAGAAAAGGGAAGGAAGCACCAGACCAACCCTCCAGGCTGATCAGCCCACGGCACCTCCTGCACATCACACGTGCTGGCCCCGCTCCTCAGCAGGGTTAAACCCACCCCATGCGCCTCAGGGGGCCCTCTTTGGGTGCTTTAGAGCTTTTTGGGGGTGAAATTCCTTAAAAGTTCAGCAGCACAGGGGTTTTGTTTCCTATCAAGGAGCCTTTGAGACGTGGAACAGCCTGGGCTCCTCGCAGGGGGATTTGTGGTTGAAAGGTCAAAGCTGTTTCTGGTTCCCCTTATCAGCCTTGGCCGAGCAGGAGGAAGTGAAGGAGACCCCGGGGTCGGGTCAGAGAGGTCACTGAGGGGACAGAGCTCAGGGGCACCGGGCTCTGGAGATGAGGCACTGATTGCAGAAGGTGTGGAGAAACCCAGGAGTCAGGAATCCTGACTCTGTCCCTGCAGCCAGGCCAGGGGGAAGGCGTCCCCACAGAGCCATGGGGATGGTGGCATACAGCGGCCACACCATGGCCCAACGTGGATTTGGGCACTGCAGTTACAGATTGTCCCCAGGGGAGGCCCCTCAGCTCTCCAGACCTCTTCAATGTCCCTCCCAGCACTGCTGGGTTTGGTTTGATCATCCATGGACACGGATGAGGATCCATGTTGGATTTGGGGGCTCCCCCAGGGCTCTGCAGGAACACGGAGCTGGCTGGGCACAGTTCCCCCCAGGAGGGCAGTGCTGGCTTTGCAGGACCAAGGCCTCCTGAGCCTGATGAGTCCTGAGGGACAAGGACTCCACACAGTGTGTGTCCCATGGGACCCGCTCGGCCTTAAACCCAAATAACTCAGAGCAGAAGCATCCTCCAACCCAGCAAAGCTGAAATGCTGCTGGGCACAGCCCTTGCCCAACCCTGTCTTGTTCACAGAGCCTTCGTCCTTCTCTTTCCATCCATCTATCCATCCATCCCCAAGCACAGAACCAGGGTGTCTGTCCATCCATCATCCATCCATCCATCCATCCATCCATCCATCCATCCATCCATCCATCCATCCATCCATCCCTGTGTCTGTCCATCATACATCCATCCATCCATCCCCAAGCACAGAACCAGGGTATCTGTCCATCCATCCATCCATCCATCCATCCATCCATCCATCCATCCATCCATCCATCATCCATCCAACCATTCCCCATCCATCCATCATCCATCCATCCATCCATCCATCCATCCATCCATCCATCCATCCATCCATCCATCCATCCATCCTGTGTCTGTCCATCATCCATCCATCCATCCATCCATCATCCATCCATCCATCCATCCATCCATCCATCCATCCATCCATCCATCCATCCATCCCTCCATCCATCCAGTGCTCTGAGTTCTTGGCCATTCCAAGCTCCCCTTTCCCTTCCTGCTCTTCCCAGGTCCTCCCCCACCCTGCCAAGCCAACCCCTCTGTGCTGGGATCTGGGGCAGGGAAGGAGCAGCCCCTGGAGTCCATCTGGTTTTCGTGTGGCTCCCGTGGTGCTCTCGGCGCTGTCGCCTCTCATTCATCCTGACAGGCACAGCCATCACCACCAGCCTGATCCCTTCAAGTCCTGATGGGGACAATCCTGTTATGGGAAAACAAGAGCTCCTGCTGACGTGCCTGTGGGGGAAGCAGAAGGTTCTGCAAAGCTGGGAGGAGTGGGAAGCACATGGGAGGGGGAAAAACAATCCCTGGGATGCTTGAAGGAGTTCCTTGGGGTCACCTCCCTGTTTCTCCAGGTGTAAAGCCATCCAAACATTCCCAATCCACCAATAAACCAGCAAAGGGAGAACCGAGGGGGTATTTGCAACCTCTAACACCCCTGCCACAGCCACGTGCCTCAGTTTCCGCTTGGAAACAGGGGCCTTTTGTCCCCTGGTGTTGGCTCCATGCTGGGACCGTGAGGATAAGGACACATCCAGCACCCACCACCAAGCAGCCTGCAATGCTGGAGAGCCCTGTGAGCTCCATTCCACGTCTGCCTGGAAGCAGGAGCAGTGGGAAAACGCAGCCCTGCCCCTGCAGAGCCCCGGCTCGGCTCCTTCCCCCGCCACCAGCCACCAAAAAAATCCCGATTACTTTCAGGTGTTGGCCGGTTAATAAAATCAATCTTCCCTCTAGGAAAAAGGAGGTGTGCAGGGGGGATTTTTTTTTTTTCCAAAGGCTAAACACAAACCAGAAGGCAGCAGACTCCAGAGCTCCGCTGTCCTTTCGGGACACGCTTGGAGACACTCGGCTTTATTTCTTTTAACCCAACGAAAAAAAATCTTCCTTAATTTTTAGGAGTTGCTACGAATTTATCCCAGGAATCCCAAGGTGATGCCATCCCACCAGCCTGGCCCCGGGGAGCTCCTCACGTTGCTGTTTTGCTACAGATTTTTCTGGAGAGAACTTTTTCTTTCCGTGCAATAAATTTTCCACTTACATTTTTTAAGGGAAGAAAATGTTTTCCGGTGCTTTTGCTGCCTCTCTGTCAGGAGTGATTACTCCCAGATTTATTGGGATTTGCAAAGGAGGCAGCAATACCTGGGATCTTCGAACCTTGCCGGGATAATGATGCAGGCAGAGCTTGGCAGCCTCAGATCTGATTTATGGAGCAAGATTTCACCCGTCCCGGTGCGTATAATTTACTGGGATCTGGAAGTGGCTCATTAGGGAATGGGATGAATAAATCCATCAATCCCCCGGGGAGGGGAAGGGCTTTGTCCAGCTCTGCTCGCAAATCTCAGGGGGAATTGGGGTTTTCCTTGGTGGCAGCTGGGCTGGGAGCGGGGCCCTCAGCGGAGCGATTCGGCATCCCCGGCACAGCACGGGATGGGAATGAACCCTTGGGGTGGGGGGAAAATCATCCTGGAACATCCCCAGGCACCCTGAGGGTCCTGGGGGGGAATCAGGGGGTGCTGAACCCCCAGCTCCACGGATCCCAAACGAGCAGGGGAAGCTGGAGCTGGATGTGTTTGCTCCCACAAAGGCGATTTTGGGAACGGCTCGGATTTATCCCTGATCCCTCCCCGATCACAGGGTTCTTTCAGTCCTTTTGCACTGCACAGCCAGGAGCTAAATTTCCCCCAGCCCTCCCAATCATCACCTCCCTTTTGCTTTTTTCCCCGTTTCCAACATTTTCCAGCGATTTTCCAGATAAACTCTGCCCAGGGGTAATCGCATGGAAACTCGGAATAATGGAGCCCAGAGCAAGAGACTCAGCCCTGCACTAATGATGGGAATAAATTAATTTATTCCCCTCAGGGAATTTATTTCCCTCAGGGAATAAATTCCCCCCACTCCTCAGGAATAAATTCTCCCAAACCAGGCTGTTGTACATCCCATAGGAAGCATAAATACACATAACTCCCAAATTACTCTGATTTACACCCATTTCTCCAGCTCCTGTGTTAATCCAGGGGCTGGATCCTGCTCCTGGTTCTGTAGATCTTAAATCCAAAGTGATCCCACTTAATTTAACACCAATATTTGAGACTTACAACTCTTAACAGGTTCAAATCAAAAACTCAAAAGGATTCAAATCCTACCGCTCCCCAGCAAAGCAATTTTGCAATAAATTCCCTTCAATCAAAGATGGAATAAATTCCCTTTAATCCCTAGCTGCTTTCCTGATTTTCCAAGCACTATCAGGTTTTTAGGAGTCAAAAGAACCATTTTGCTCCCAGTTCCACAGCTTTTACTGGGATTAAATGGCATAAACATTAATAAACATAAACTTCCAGCCCAGCATCTCTCCTGAATCCCACCCACTGCCGGCTCGGCTCGCTGCCGCTTCCAGGCTTCACTTCCACCCTTATTTTTAATATAATAAATATTTTTGGAGCAGCTGGAAGGAAAACAAGGCAGAACTTGCCATCCTGAAGTACTTCCCAAAGCAGCCTGGAAATTCCCCACAGGGATGAAGGACAAATCTTTCCTTATTAAAGCAAAAATCCAGCGCAGCATCGGGAGAAGGGATCCCCGGAGCCCCCTCTGCCTCCCGGTGTAAAATTGAGTTTATGGGCCCAAATTACCCAGGGGTGGAATTTTCTGACTGCAAGGAAGGAGCTGGATCCTCTTCTAAAGCAGCCCGAGGGGTTTAAACTGATTTATTCCTGCAGCTTCTCGAAAGGCCACTACTTTAATTTATAAAAACTTAAAATTGTATCCAGCAGCGGCAAAAAAATTGTTGCTTTGATACTGGTTTGAATCGGGCTGAAATAATGTTAATTTTTATTTTCCTTTCTTTTATTTCTTCCTGATCTTTCTCCTTGAAATGGAGAGGGAAAGTCCTTGAAAATCGAAGGAAAAGCCCTTGAAATGCAGCAGAAAACGAAAGCGCCGAGCTCGGCGCTCCCGCCGGGTGAATCCCGTCCCGTGCCGCGTTCGTGTTCACGGGATCCGCTCCCTCCATCGCTGCTAAATCGTTAATTTAATCGTTAATTCACCAACCGCTGCTCCTGAGCCAGCACAGGCACAAAACCAGGAGCATCGAGGTGTCAATAACGCAAAAAACAATGAAGGAAAATTGTTAAAAATCGAATTTTTACGAAATTTGCTGTTTTCCTGGGAAAATCCCCTCCTTTCCAGTGCTGTGCCCATTTGTTTTCCCCCCTTGCTGCAGCCACACGCTTTGTACGTATAAACTCCACAATCTCCATGTATTTATACAAATTTAGGGATTTTGCAGTTATTTTCATGTGATTTCCACATGCTCGTCCTCATCTTCCTGTCATCCAGACACAAAATTCCACGATTTTAGTGTCCCTGTGCTGAGAACATAAACTAACATGGTAATTCACTGGTTTGGGGCAAAATTGTAATTTTATTTGCATAGGATTAACTTCTAAGGGAATATATCAGAATAACTATAAATACGTATTTTTATATAAATATGAATTAATATTTATATATTTTTCTATATAAATATGCATGTATTAATATGGAATTACAGAATTACAGAATCATGGAATGCTTTAAAGCTCATCTCATTTCACCCCCTACCATGGCAGGGACACCTTCCACCATCCCAGGTTGCTCCAAGCAGGATCCAACCTGGCCTTAAATATTTACTGGGATAGAAAAATATTAAAAAATCTACAAATAAAAATATTACATAATTAATACTTTAATTAATTCAACGTAGAATGGTATTTATAATATTTTATAAAATATATATGGTATGTATAATAATATGCAATCTACATCTACATATCATATATAATTATATAATATATATAATTACATATTTATACATAATTATATATTATATATATAGTATATATATTATATATATATAATTATATACTATATATAGTATACTATTTATATAGTATACTATTTATATAGTATACTATATACTATATAGTCTATATAATATTATATATAAATTTATTTTTATATATATAAATAAATATATTACTATTTATATTATATAAATATAAATATACGTATACAGTATTTTTACCTAATATTAATATATTGAATTAAGGTATTTTATAATATAATACGAATATTTAATTTATATCTAAATTACATCTCCAAACCTATTCACATGCCTGTAAAACACGTGTGTGACCCAGGGCCATGGTGATTCCTCGTGGGTGAATATTTGTGTTTGTATTTTGGTTGTTTTGGAGTCAGGATCGTTCCCTGCATTGTCAGCCTCAGAAAACAACAACAAATCCAGCCTGGATCTGGAATCCTGAAGGGTTTCCATCCCCAGCTCCCACTCCCTCACCCAAAACAGCCTTGTGACCAGCAAGGGGTTTTATTTCTCTTGATATAAAATACATATTAAAATTATTTTATGATTTCCCCGGGGAATTCAGTAATTTTTCCTGCCACCAACGTGAACATTCCTGAGCAAAACCCAACGGTGGCCTGGGATGAAGCTGTGCAGCGAGCTGGACACCAGGATCAGAGGGGTTGGGGATGTTTGGGAGGTGAGAGGGATGTGAAGATGGACAAGGGCCGAGGGTTAGGGAAAAACAAACCTAAGGAAGGACAGAGATTCCCTCCAGTGCCCCAGGAGGGACAGAGAGGGACAGGGGTGGGTGTCCCCAGGACAGAGAGGGACAGGGGTTGTGTCACTGGGACAGGGGTGGGTGTCCCTGGGATAGGGATAGATGTCCCCAGGACAGAGAGGGACAGGGATGGGTGTCCCTGGCACAGGGATAGATGTCCCCAGGACAGAGAGGGACAGGGGTTGTGTCACTGGGACAGGGGTGGGTGGCACTGACATAGAGAAGGGCACAGGACGGGTATCTCCAGAACAAAGAAGGGCAGGGATGGGTGTCCCTGTGACTGAAAGGGACAGCAATGGGTGTCCCCAGGACAGAGAGGGGTGGGATGGGTGTCCCTGGGATAGGGATGGGTGTCCCAGGACAGAGAGGGGTGGGATCTGCCCAGACTGAGCAGAGGATCCCCGGAACCCCGAGGGGTGCATTGCCCTGGGGATGGATCCCTCTGGGGACAGATCTCCCTGGGGATGGATCCCCTCAAATATGGATCCCCCTGGGGATGGATCTGCTGTGGATGGATCCCTCTGGGGAACAGGGGAAGATCCTGGAGCACTCCAGCCTTGGAACAACAGCAGGGGAGCAGGAGCATGGCCCTGGCTGAATCCTGGCTGAATCCCACATCTTCCTCAGGAGGGGAAGGAGCCCATGGGCATCCCCCAAATGCCCATCCCTCAAAGGACAGAGGGAATGGCCTTTGTGGTGCTGTTCCAGATCTTTCTGCCCACACATGGTGCTTGCCCAGGCTGAGAAGAAACAGGGATTTGTTTTGCCTGGGGTTGAGAGGAGCAGCAGAGCTGGAGATCATCCTCCGAGCCCTGCTCCAAGCTCGGCCAGGAAACACCCAGCAGAGCCGGGAACGCTGCAGGAGGGAGGGGCCTGCAGTGCCCGATCACCCTTCGGACAGTTGTCCCCAGCCTGTCCCTTCTGCCACCACCCCGAAGCTCCTGTGTCACACACAGCCACGCTGAGCTGAGCTTGGCAAAACTGCAGCTGGGAAACTCTGCAAGATCCCTCCAAAGGTTTCATATCCTTACACAATTATTCCTTTTTAAAAATTATTATTTAAATATTATAATTGCTGCAGATGCCTTGAACATCCTAGACAACCTTTTAACTGCTAAAGAGTCCTAAGTAGGATTAGAAGCAATATAAATATTACAGAAATCTTCCTTTCCAGAGCTTTTCCTCCACAGCCTCCCAGGAACGGGTTTTAGTCCCAAACTGCCAAAAACAATAAAACCCAACTGCCCTTGAGGGAAAGCTGGACCTGGATGTCAGCTCCTGGTCCTCACCTCCCCTGGCTGGGAGGGAAATGTGACCTCGGGGAAGGAGCAGAGCACCGGGCACGGCTCCATCCCCAGCACGGCTCCATCCCCGGGGCTCCGGGAACGCTGCAGAGCCTCGGCTGGGGAGGGAGGGATGTTCCTACAAACCACAGAGCCCTGCAGAGCCTCCCTGTCCCCTGCAGAGCTCTGCTCTTCCCAGGGGAGGAGAGGCAGCGCTCAGGGATGGCGGGAGACAGCGGGAAAGCAAAAGGGATGCAAAAAGGGAGGGGGAAATCCTCCCAGCAAGAAGGAGACAAAGCAAAAGCAGCTTTTCCCCACAGAGGATCCCATCAGAGTCCTCCTGCCTCTCTTGGTGAGGCTTACTTGGTGGACGATCCAATTAAAGCCAGGCCACAAAAGGTCATTAATTAAAGCTGGGCCACAAAAGGTCATTTCCATGCGAGAGCCGAGCCAGCAGCTCTTCCCCTTACGGAGATGGAGTCGGGCTCTGTGACGTTGTGAAAAGTTTCTCCTGGAAGCTTTTCAAGTTGGTGGGATCATTCTTTGCCCAAAAATAAGCTGATCCATGGAAAACGAACCCCAGAGAGCGTCAGGAGCAGCACAGGGAGTTCCCTGCTGCAGCCAGCCCCACACTGGCACCCACCCATGGTGCCCCAGGAAGGGGCAGCACTTTTCAGCCTTTCCCTGATGCCAAAGCCCCCACCACGAACATTCCCAAACCCAGGAGAATGAGGCACCCTGCTCTTGCTCTACAGAACAGGGCAGAGGGCTGGTGGCAGGGTCAGAAGGAGATCCTGGGGGTCCTGGTCCTCATCCTGCCCCCTGGAAGAACCAAACTCCTCAGCAGCTCCAGGAACCAACACAAACACCCCAAAATCTCACAAACCTCGTGCTGCCTTCAGCTCCAAACACCCCAAATCCCACCTACCCAGGGCCTCTCCACTTGCCCAGGAGGGTCCCAGCAATCTCTGGAGGCTGGAAAAGCAGCACCCCCTAACCCAGCCTGTCCTGGAGCAGCACACGTGGACAGACTCATCCCTCTGCCATTAAATTCCTTTAAATGCCAGCAGTAAAACTGGGAGAGCAACCTTAAAAACTATTAAGCCTTTCCAGGAGTTATGTTTAATAATATTTAATGACCTGTCGTGAGCCAGAGGCCTCCCAGTCCCTATTTAGCCATAATTTACAGCACCCTGTGAGCTGTGGACAGTGGAACAGGGAAAATCGTGGCAGCTCCAGCTGCTGCAAAGGGAAAGTGTCAGGGAAGTTTTGGGATGCCCAGGGAGCATTGAGGGCATTAAATAGGTGCCCATCCTGCAAGGAAGGAGCCAGATCCTCTATTCAAGCAGCCCAAGGGGTTTAAACTGATTTATTCCTGCAGCTCCTCGAAAAGGCCAGCACGTTAATTTGTAAAAACTTGGAATTTTATCCAGCAGCGGCAAATAAAAAAATGTTGTTTGGATAAATGTTGTTTGTTGTTGGTTTGAATCAAGCTAAAACAATGTTTAAAGAGGGGGCATTTCATGCTCAGACCCCTTTGTGCAGAGCCAGACCCTCCCAGGATTCTGAAGGAATAATTTTGGGTCCAGGATCACAACGCAGCATTTCTCACAAATTCAGTTTCCCTGAGCAGGGCTGGAAAATGCAGCTGTGATTTACACCACAAATCCACCACTCGTGCAGCAACAACAGCTTTCCAGTGACCAAACAACACACCAACCCCTGCCAAGACACAGGGGTGACATTTACATCAGAAACTCTTTGAAATGAGATTTTCTCATGATTCCAGATTTTCTCTATGCCTGGGTAACAAAGTCCTGCCCCGGCAGCAGCAATGGGAGCATTAATGTTATTTATGGTCAGTGTTTTCCCCTTGTTCTGCTATCTAACACCAAACATCACACATCGGGGGACCCCCGGGCTCCTCCTCACCTCCTTTTGCTGCTCACATGCAGCTCATCCCCTCCCACCCCTGCAGGTTATTTTTTCATACACCTGGAGCAAGGAGTGGAGCCCAAGAATGAACTCAAAGTGTTGAAAAACAGCAAATGAAGGGGTAAAACTTCACCCTCCAGATTTCCACTTAGTTCTCCTTAGGCCCCTTATTTAGTTCCTTCTCCAAGCCTTTGAATTCCAGATCTTTCCCTTAATTTTGCACACAAACACCCCCAAAGCCGAATCCTCCCCCAGCCAAGCCAAACCTCCAGCCCTGGTGAGCAGAGGAGCAAAATGCAGAAAAGGGGAGGATAGAGAAGTCCAAGCTCTGATCCACCCCAGTGCCTGATGCCAAAGCCAGACCCAAGCTGGGATGAGGGGACCCAAACCCTGGGTGTGGAAACATCAGCAGGGACAGGGGGAGCAGGGTAGGACCCTCTTGGTGCTGGGAGCCACCAGGCACAGCAGGGCCAGCTCCAGGGACACCGTGGGATCCTGGCTCCCATGTCCTGGGGTCACCATCACCCCTCCCTCCCTTATCCAGGGCCACCATCATCCCTGCTTCCCCTGTCCCAGAGTCACCATCACCCCTGAACCAGCCTGATCCAGGCCTCAGCCCCGACTTCGGGCAGGGAAAGGCTGCAAAGGGACTCTGCAGAGCTTGTGAAGGGGAAAATAAACCCAGGGAGCATCAGGAAAATGGAAGTTTCTCCCCTGCCTGGCGTTTCTTGCTGCCATCAGCAGCGAGGGATGGAGTTTGGGATCAAAGAGGAGCTCAGGGTGTTTGGTGGAGCTGGGAGCCCCTGGGAGAGCAGGGAGGGGGGGGCACGGCTCGCCCTGCAGCCCCTGCCCTGGGGGCTGTGACCCACGCGGGGCAGCGTCCCCGGCAGGGCAGGGTTGGGATTCGAGGGTTAACCCAGAGCCTGGCAGGACGCACGTGACCGGCTGGGGGGCCGGGGGTGTGCGGGCTGGGGGGGCTGCGGGCGATCCCTCCCTCCCATCACCCCCCCATCCCCGTCCCCCTCCTCCCGCTCCCCCGCACAAAATCCGCTCCCGCGGAGCGTCCCCGTCCCCTCCATCCCGCGCCATGGACGCACCGGGCTGCCCGGCCTTCCCCCCGCCTCGCCGGCCCGGGGGTCCCCGGGGCTGCCCCGGCCTCCCTCCGCCTTCGCGCTCGGTGCTCCGGGGCCCCACCGGCGGCCGCCGCCGCTCAGCCCCCGGCCCGGCCGCTGCCCGCGGTACCCGGGGGTGCCCAGCCCGGGTCCCCCCGCCGTGGCCGTGCACGGGAAGCCGCTGTACCCGCCCGGGGCTGCAGGTACCGGGGAGCCGCGGGTGGATGGGGGGACCGGGGCCGCCGACACCTCCCGGCCCCTTCTGCTTCTCTTCCCCCTCTCGGTTCCGCCGGGAGCCCCAGCCCTGACCCCCACTCCGAGGGTGTCATTGCGCTGACACGCTCCCCAGGGCTGCTCCGAGGCGGCGATGTCGCGATATGGCCCCGTCGGGGACAAGCAGGGCGTCCCCCGACGGGAGCCGGAGCCGGGAAGGGCCGGTGCTGCCGAGTGTCGGCAGCTGGGGCTGTGTCGCGACAGAGACCGGGGAGTCCGGGCCGGTTCCCTTCTCCAGAAACAAGGGGGGAAGGGGGAGAAAAAGCGGCGGGAGAGACCCGGCCCGGCTGCCACGACAGCGGGGACCGGCCCGGGGTGGGGAACGGCGGCTCCCCGTTCCCGGGGATGGAGAACGGCCCGGTCCCCGTTCCCGGGGATGGAGAACGGCCCGGTCCCCGTTCCCGGGGATGGAGAACGGCCCGGTCCCGTTCCCGGGGATGGAGAACGGCCGCGCTCCCGGAGGAGGTTGCAAAGTCGCGTCCGGCCGCCGACTCCGCTTCCCGGAGCCCACCGGGCAGGACCGGCGGCAACCGCGGTGCGGCCGCACGGACGGGCCCGGGGCTCCGGAACCTGGGGGAGGCCGGACTGCGGGGCTGGCAGCGCTGCCCGGTGTGCCCGGTGCCCGGTCCGGAGCCCCAGCGCTGCCCGGTGTGCCCGGTGCCCGCTCCGGAGCCCCAGCGCTCCCGTTCCCTCCGTGCCCCGCTCCGGGGCAGCACCGCTCTCGTTACCAGTACCGAGCTCTGACGCTCCCGGTTCCCCGGCTCTCCCCGGAGCTCCAGAGCACCCGGTTCCCCTCGGCCCGGCTGTCCCGGGGCTCCCCAGGCTCGGACAGGATCGAATTCCTTCCCGGTTTCTCCCGCCGCTCCTTTGCGCTCTCCCGGCCGGGCCCGTCGGGGGCTGCTCCGTGCTCCCACTTTCGCTTTAATTTTATTCCCCCAATTCTGCTTTAATAGAAGAAGCAAAAGGCAGAGCCGCGGGGGCGATGGGAACCAGGTGGGACCTGGCAAAGCCGCCTCGGGGAACAGGTAGAAAAAAACCCAAAAAGCCGAAAAAGCCGTCCGGGAGCACCGGGAGGGCCCCGCCGCGGCGTTTACCTGCTCCAGCCGCGGCAGGGGGATGCTGCCGACCCACGGGTGTTTCCTCCGGTTCCTGGGAGTCCTTTCCATGCCCCCATCCCTTCGCTAATGATCCTTTTGAGTCCTTCCCCTCCCCATTTCCCCAGGAATTGTGCAGCTGTTTCCCAGCTGCCGCTGCCCCAGCGCCGCCAAATCTTTCGGGGGGTGTCAGTTTAGGAAGGAGTGGGAGAAAAATATTTGTATCTTCCCTTTGTCCCCCGGTGCCGCTGTGTTTGTTTAGCTTCGTGCCTGTATCCCGCTCCTTCCTGCCTTTTCCTTCTTTCTGGTTATTTATTTTTTTGTCTCCAACGCCAAAACCCGTGGGTCACTTGGAAATTCGCCGCGTTGCCTTTGAAAAAAGAGGGAGAAAAACCCCAAACTTGATGCTTTATGCAGCAGGTTTTAATTTTGGTCAGTTTTTCCTTAGTTTTGGTTATATTTGGGTCTGCTCTTTGGTGAGATTTGGGTTTGAAGCATTAAAACCCTCCAGGCCAGCGGCTGAGCCCTTTGGAGGCCAGAGCAGGGAGGAAATGGCAATTCAGCCTCATTCCTTTGCCTCATCCATGACCAGACAGGTCGGTACTGAGAGGGACCAGCAGCAATCACCCCCCAAACCTTCCCCCAAATTACAATTCCTCATTAATTCAAAGCAGCTGGATCGGGGCTTGGCGGCTCCATAGCCCCCAAATTGCCTTAATTAGAAAACAACCAAAACTCCAAAGTGAAAGGCTGGAAAAGGCCGTGCTGGGGCTGCTTTGGGTGGCTCTGCATGATGGGGACCCCATTTCCCTGCTCTGCTGGGATGTGGTGGGGAGGAGGATCCATCCCAAAGGAGGCATTTCCCCTCCTGCCCCTCTCACCTGCAGGAACCCCAAATCTGCAGCTGGTGATTGGGATGGGATCAGGGCAAACCCAGCATTTTTGAGTTGTCCTCTCCCCAGGTGCCACCTCTGTGTCCCCTCAGCAGATGGGGGTCCCCAGGGCTCCCCTCCCCATCTGCCAATTCCGTGCTCACTTCTCCTTTCCCTGGCTCAGCCCATCGGGGTCCCAACAGCACTTTGGAGCTGCCCAGCTCTGGGTGTCCCCATGTGGGGACAAACGACCCTCTTGGGGGTTCAAGGTGGCCCCCAAAACGTGTGGCAGGGATTTTCCTCCTTGATCCCATTCCATCATCCATCCCAGCAATGCAGCAGCACCGAAGGGAAGGGGGGACCCCCAGATTTCTTGTTCTGGTCCCAGAGGAGGGTGAGGAAAGGCAGTTTTCTTCAGCAGAAAAAGCAGGGTGGGATTTTTCACTCCTTTCCAAGAGTTATCCTGGGAGCTGCAGCTCCAGGGAAGGGCTGGCTCAGGGGCACAGAGCTCCCCTTGAACGATCTGGGGCACGGGGGGCTGGATATGGCCCAGAGCAGGGTGGGCTTGGGGTCACTGCTGGGCCCTGGGGCTCTGCTCTGGGCTCTGAGCTGGGCTGAGGCACCAGCCTGGGCAGGGAGGGAGAGGGATGAGGAGAGTGGAGCAAAACTGTCTGCAAAAACCCCTGTGCCCCCTCCTCTGCCCATCCCCAGGCGGTCACAGCACCCCAGTGGGACCCTGAGCCCCCACTGCTCCAGCCAGGCCGTGCCCACCCTGCAGAGGCTTTTCCTGCCCACGGCTCCTGCAGCGAGCGGGGATCGTGCCCTTCTCAGGATTGGATTTTTGCCCTGCTCAGGATTGGATTTTTGCCTTTCTCAGGGACGGATTTTGCCTTCCTCGACGAATTTTGCCCTTCTCGGGGGTAGATATTTGCCCTTCTCAGGGACAGCTTTGGTCTTTTCAGGGACGGATTTTTGCCCTTCTCAGGGACGGATTTCTGCCCTTCTCAGGGATGGATTTTGTCCTTCTTGGGGACAGAGTTTTGGCTTCTCAGGGACGGATTTCTGCTCTTCTCAGGGATGGATTTTGTCCTTCTCGATGAATTTTGCCCTTCTCACGGGTGCATTTTGCCCTTCTCGGGGGTGGATTTTGCCCTTAGGTGTGGATTTTTGCTCTTCTCAGGGACGGATTTTGCCCTTCTTAGGGGTGCATTTTGCCCTCTCAGGGGTGGATTTTGCCTTTCTCAGGGACGGATTTCTGCCCTTCTCAGGGATGGATTTTGTCCTTCTTGGGGACAGAGTTTTGGCTTCTCAGGGACGGATTTTTGCCCTTCTTAGGGACAGCTTTGCCCTTGTCAGGGGTGGATTTTGCCCTTCTCAGGGACGAATTTTGCCCTACTCAGGGACAGATTTTGCCCTTCTCAGGGATGGATTTTTGGCTTCTCAGGGATGGATTTTTGCCCTTGTCAGGGATGGATTTGCCCTGCTGTGTGTCCATGCTGAGCCCTTTCTCCTGAGGCAGTACTGCGACATCCCCCAGGATGGGACGGGATGGACGCGTTGGGGTGGGGTGGATGGCATGGGGTGGGATGCCAGGGCTGTGGCAGGGACAGTTCTGGGCTTCCTTGGCACTGTTAACACCCCCTGGTGCTGTGCCTCTTCCCCCAGGTGAGAAGGGCTGCAAAGGTGGCTTCCAGGCCATTCCCACAGCCTGCAGGGTCCCCCCAAAAGCCCCGGAGGACTTGGGGTGCCCGCTGGCAGCACCCCTGGGCAGCCTCCGGGATTATGGGATCCCCGAGCTCCCCGAGCCCCTGGGCAAGAGCAAGAGCAAGAAGAGGAGGAACAGGACGACCTTCAGCACGTTCCAGCTGGAGGAGCTGGAGAAGGTTTTCCAGAAGACTCATTACCCTGACGTGTACGCCCGGGAGCAGCTGGCACTGCGCACGGACCTGACCGAGGCCAGGGTGCAGGTATGGCACAGAGGGACGGGCATGGGCACCCTGGGGCTGCCAGGAGCAGGGGTTCTCCTGTCTGCACGGTGGTGCTGAGAGAGAAGCCGATTTCCCATGAAAATGCTAAATCCCAGATGGAAAATCTCAGGCTCTGCACCCTCTAAACACACCCTGTGGTTGGGTGTTGGTTGTCTCTGAACCCTCTGCACTCCCACCCTGGACCCAAAGGGTGGAAAGAGCCAAAATTTGGGAAGTCAGTGTCAACCACCCCCCCTCAGAATGCCCTAATCGTGATGCCCTCCCTGAACCCATCATTCCCAGCTCAGCTCCTCTGAAGAGGAACCGCGGGATCTCCCGTGGGTGGGGCTGGGGTGGCACATCCTGGACCTGGGGCAGGGTGACACCGACCCTCCCTCCCCAGCTCCGCTGTCCCCATGCGGTCTGAGGCTCCAGGTGGGAGGAGGCAGCTGGAGGGGGCTCCCAGCAGGGAGGGAATGGAGGTGGAGGGTGAGGAAGTGAGCAGGGAGCGGCCGCTGGGAGCTGCCATCCCCAGGAGCAGGAATGGGGACACGGCGCAGGGAGGGGGAGTGTCCCCAGGAGCCCACAGGAACCCCCGAACCCAGATTTGGGGTGGATTGAGATGAAACCATCCATAGCCATGAATGTCTCAAGCCAGGTATCCTGGTAGGGCATCCTCCTGTCCGGGAGGGGTTGCTGGAGTTGTCCCCACCCCAGCACGGAGGGGACATGCAGATGGGACATCTGTACCCAAAAAGCCTCATTCTGCAACAAAACCTGGGATAAACAACTCCCAGAAGCAGCAGGGAGAGGAAGCGGGAGCAGGATGGATAATTTTTAGTGCGGGACAAGATAATCCCGGTGTTGGTAAAGGTCAGAGAGCTCCAGGGCTGAGCCCAGAGCAGCTTCCTCGGCTGGGCTCCGGCTCTGGGGCACCGTGCCCGGCCCCTCGTGCTGCGGGGAGGAGCACAGGGCTCGGCAGGAGCTGCAGTGCGCAGGGGAAGGGTCCCCGCAGCTCAGCCCCCTCCTCCATCCCCAGGTCTGGTTCCAGAACCGCCGCGCCAAGTGGCGGAAACGGGAACGCTACGGGAGAATCCAGGAGGTGAGATAGAGACGGCTCGGGAGCGGCGGCAGCCCCGTGAGCCCCCGTTCCCGGGGCAGGGGTCCCACCAAAGCACCTGGGGTGCCCCACATCAGCCATTCCTGCCCCCCACACCACCCATTCCTGCCCCCCACACCACCCATTCCTGCCCCTTCTGCCCCACATCACCCATTCCTGCCCCCCACACCACCCATTCCTGCCCTTTCTGCCCCACACCACCCATTCCTGCCCCCCTCATCACCAATTCCTGCTCCCCCACATTCCCATTCCTGCCCCTTCTGCCCCACATCACCCATTCCTGCCCCCCACACCACCCATTCCTGCCCCTTCTGCCCCACATCAGCCATTCCTGCCCCCCACACCACCCATTCCTGCCCTTTCTGCCCCACATCACCCATTCCTGCTCGCCCTCATTCCCATTCCTGCCCCGTCTCCCCCACGTTTCTCCCCACCCTTGGGAGAGTTCGGCCCGGGATGAAAAAGAGGGAGGATCACATTCTGCCACACGCTGCTTTATGTCCCACTCCGTTGCCCTCTGGGGCAGGTTTTGGGGTTTTGGGGTCCTCCTCCTGATGATCCCCTTTAGCTCTCTCCCACCCATCTCTGCTTCCTGCCCCCTTTTTCTGCAAAGCTGCCTTTCCCCCCTCAGTATCGAAAAGCATAAAAATAATTTAAATAATTTAAAACTCAGCTTCATGCACATCCCTGAAGCCACACTCTCCTGGGGAGGGGGGAATAATTCAAGCAGGATTCAACTCCCCCAAGGGCAGAAAACAGAGCAAAGGCATCACCCTGAGGGAGGATGAGGGGAATCCAACAGGGGTGGGATAAGAGGAATCCTGAAGGGGGCAGTGGGATCTAAGGCAGAATGGGGGGAAACTGAGCGAGGCTGTGATGTCCCCACCCTCATTTTGCCCTTGTTGTTGTTGTTATTGTTATTTCAGCTGCAGAACAACCTGTGGCCGAGCCCTGGGAGCCCCCCGGGGCTGCTGCCCCCCGAGCCCATCCCGTCCCCCTGCATGTCCCCGTACCCCCCCGCTGCCAGCAACGGCTTCGTGGGCATCCCTGCATCCCCGGGCCCCCACCCCGGCATCAACAGCCTGTACCCCCTGCCCGGGCTGCCCCCCCCGGGGCTGGCCCCGCACCCCTTCGAGCCCGCCCAGCACGAGTACAAAGCGGCGCCGCTGATGGCGCTGAGGATGAAGAGCAAAGAGGGCGCCGGGAGCCTCCTGAACTGGGCCACCTGATCCCCGCGGGGATGGACACGGATCCCTGCGCCCCCGGGTGGATCCCCCACCCCAGCGAGGGGGGCAGGCATGTGGGGGCACCTGCACCCCCTCCCTGCACCCCCCGAGCTCCCCCTGCATCCAGCGCTGCCCCCATCCCGCTGGGAGGGACCGGGGGGGCTGTGGGGAGGAAAAGGGGAGCCCCCAAACCAGGGGCAGCTCGGAAATGGCTCCCTCAGTTTCCTGAGCCCTCCCAGCACCGTCAGGGATTGGGTTTGATGGAGATTCCCGGCGCTTTCCCCACCCCCCGTGTGTGCCCCTGGCTGGGGCTGTGGAGCCCCAGGGCAGCACTTTTGGGGACAATTCTCCCCTTCCCAGCTGAAATTTGGCCGCTCACCCCCTGCCCAGCACAACCAGCAGTGGCAGAAATTGGGCTCTGCCTCTGCCAGTCCCATACCGGGAAGATCCGAGGGAGGGGGCCAGGCTGTGGGGTCACCTGCACCCCCTCCCTGCACCCCTGCATCCAGCGCTGCCCCCATCCCGCTATGAAGGGCCCA
>CM019925.1:2334901-2357842 GCA_009764595.1 Geothlypis trichas | reverse complement strand
CCCCAGGGCACCCTCAGCTTTGGGATGAGCCTGGAAGGAGGCAGAGGGGCAGGATGTGGTGTCAGCTCCATTCTCTTCCCAAGCCCACCACAACAGCACAGCCACCCAGAGACCCCCCAAACCCTGCCCTGCGAGCCTCCAGCTCTCCAAGCATCCCATCCTGCCTCCCTGGTCCATCACTGCAGCAGCTCCTCCCACGAGATGGGCCGGGAGAACACCTCCCTCTCCAGCCAGAGGTCGTAGTTGAGCTGGAAGTCCTCGGGCAGCTCCACCCTCTGGCCCAGCACGCTCTGCAGGCAGTTGTCCACGGGCACGAAGTCGGGGTTGCCGTGGGCGCGGTCGTAGCGCCGCGAGTTGAAGCGCTCGATGCTGGCACGCAGGGCACACTCCTCGGCCTGGAAATCCCAGGGACGGGCATCCAGGTCTGCAACAGGGAGGAGAGGGGTCAGAGCAGAGCTGGGTGTCACAGACATCTCTCTATGAGAAATCTCTGGAACAGGGAGGAGAGGGGTCAGAGCAGAGCTGGGTGTCGCAGACATCTCTCTATGAGAAATCTTTCCTTAGGGTTTTTTCCTTCTGAGAAGCTGAGAGGCTTCAGGGACAAAATGTAACCATTGGTTATCTGCTGCTGTGGGATGGAACAGGTGCATCTGGGATTGGGCTCATAGAATTGTTTCTAATTAATGGCCAATGACAGTCAGCTGGCTTGGACACAGTGTCCAAGCCACAAACCTTTGTTATCATTCTTCTCCTTTCTATTCTTAGCCAGCCTTCTGAGATGAAACTTTTTCTTCTATTCTTTTAGTATAGTTTTAATGTAATATATATCATAAAATAATAAATCAAGCCTTCTGAAACATGGAGTCAGATCCTCATCTCTTCTCTCATCCTCAGACCCTGTGACCACAGTCACAGCTGGGACTCCTCAGCCAGCCCAAAGCCCTGGGGGTGGTGGTGTCACCCCAGCCACACTGAGCCCCATGTGGCTGCTGCTCATTCCCCCACCAGCCAAAGCAGGGAAGAATCAGGAGGGTAAAAGCTGGAAAACTGCTGGGTTAGGATAAAGAATAATAAAACTTTTGCTTCATAATGAAAGCAAAAACTGTGAAGCACAAGGAAAGAAAAACAAGGAATTAATTCCCCACTTCCCATGGGCAGGCAGGTGTTCAGCACCTTCAGGACAACAGGGCTCCATCCCAAGGAATGGTGGCTTGGAGGACAAACAGCATCACTCCCAACACCCCCCAATTCCTCTTTTTTCTCCCCACTTTGTATCCTGAGCATCATGTCCTAGGGTCTGGAATATCCTTTGGTTCTGTCTCCTCCCAACCATCCATACACCCCCAGCCCTCTCCCACGTGGCAAAGGCCTTTGTAGGTGTTTCAAACAAAGCACAGGGCCAGGAGCCACCAACAGCTCCACCACCACTTCAGCATCCCCACCACAGGGAAATCACCAAAGTGAGCCAGGAATGGGGGCTCCCTTTGGCCCTACCTGCCTCAGCAGCAGGAAATGCTGGTCCACCCCAAAGGACATTCCTGGGCCAAAACAAAACCTCCAAATGGCAATGCCACCCTGTCCCAGCTCCCACATCCTGATGGTGGGAGGGGGACACCCCACTGAGGCACCTGGAGCCCCTCAGGGAGGCACCAAACCTGCTGCTCCAGCCCAATTTAGGCCAAAAAGGGTTTTCAGCCCAAGGTTTGACACCTCTGATCTGCCCTGATCCCTGCAATGTCACCACCCAAAATCCCTCCCACACCCCAGACCTGCTGGACAGTGTCTGGCTCAGCTGGAATTTGTTTTCCTCACAGGAGTTCTGCCAGTGCTGGGCTTTGCAGGGGGAGCTGGGAGGGTTCTGGGAACCCACCACTATTCTGTCTCCCAACATTCCCACCCCATCAAGCACATGCAAGTGAGCAAGATCCTGGGAGGGGACACAGGCCTGCTAACCCAAATGAACCAAGGGAATACTCCAGATTCTGTGATGTCAGATCAGATATAAAAGCCAAGGAAAGGAGGAGGAAGGATGGGGCATTAGTTATTTAAAACATGTGCCTTCCAGAGCAGCAGCTCCACGTGCTGCAGCCTGGCCTCCCCAGAGTGCCTGAACATCACTTGCTGATGGGAAGTAGAGAATAAACCAATTTTTTTCTGCTCTTGCTCTAGTAAACGACCTTATTTCAACCTACAAGTCATTCCCCAGCTGATTTTCTCTGCCCTGTCCAGCTGGGAAAGGACAGAGCAGCTCAGGGCACCTGGTCAAGCTCAACCAGCCAAGATCCACCAAGGTCAACCCAGCAGACCTGCCCAAACCCCAGGCAGCAAAGGGCGAGCTGGGGCACAGACCCTGGAGCAGGAGGGCTGGGGATGCCACAGACCCTGGGGAAGGAGGGCTGGGGATGCCAGGGTGCCACAGACCCTGAACCAGGAGGGCTGGGGATGCCAGGGATGCCACAGAGCCTGGGGAAGGAGGGCTGGGGATGCCAGGGATGCCACAGAGCCTGGGAAGGAGGGCTGGGGATGCCAGGGATGCCACAGAGCCTGGGGAAGGAGGGCTGGGGATGCCAGGGATGCCACAGACCCTGGGGAAGGAGGGCTGGGGATGCCAGGGATGCCAGGGATGCCAGGATGTACCGTTGCCGTAGGCCCAGTCGTCGTTGAGGCGGTGCCTCACTTTCTGGTAGATGGCTGACATGGTTTTCATGTTGCTCTTCCTCCACTGCCTGCCCAGGTACTTGGTCTGCACCTTGAGCAGCTTCAGCACGTAGAGCTGCATCATGGCCTGCTTCACCTTCAGAGCCCGCTTCAGGATCGGCGCCGACTTGAACACCACCAGCATCTGCCAGAACATTCCCAGATCCAGCTGGGATGGATCCCTGGGCCAGCCCCTCCTCCACTCCCCTGCTCAAGCCCTGGGTTGGCCCAGGTTATCCCCAGTGCAGGTGCCTGGCCATGCTGAGCTCCAGAACGTTCCCAGGGCTCACCATGGTGCGGGAATGCTTCCACTTGGTCAGCTTGTTCAGGATGCGCAGGAGGTTTATGCAGGAGAAGAGGTTCCGCCAGCAGAACTGGTTGTTGTCTCCAGCTTCCTGTGGGGAAGGAGATGCAGGGTCAGGCAAGGGGTTGGAGAGGGAATGGAGAGAGGCTGAGGTGATCTGAGGAGCCATTGGACATGGGGACAGCACAGCATGTGGGCATGGAATCCTCCAATCATGGAGTTGTTAAGATTGGGAAAGCCCTCTGAGATCATCCAGTCCAACTGTTCCCCCAGCACTGCCAAGGCCAGCAGTAATCCCTGTCCTCAACTGCCACATCCACACCCACACATTGTCTGAACACTTCCAGGTGTCCTGGCCAGCCTGTACCAGTGCCTGACCACCCTTTCCACAAAGAATTTCTCTCCAATATCCAACCTGAACTTCCCCTGGCACAGTTTGAGGCCATTTTCTCTTGTCCTCAGGGATCAGAACCTGAACCCCCAGCTCCACTCTCCTGTCAGGGAATTGTGGATAGCCAGAAGGTTCCCCTGAGCCTCCTTTTCTCCAGGCTGAATCCCCCAGCTCCCTCAGCAACTCCTGCTGCTCCAGCCCCTTCCCCAGCCCCACTCCCCTCTTTGGACACGCTCCACCCCAGCAGACACCTGCCATCCCCATCTCCCTCCCCAGAACCCCAGGAGCTGAGCACAGCAGAGCTGAGGGTGCAGGGGCTGGGTGCTGGAGCCCTGCTGCCCCCCTGCACCCCCAACTCCCCCGGGCAGCACCCCAGGTGCCAGGAATGTCACAGCAGGAGGACTCACCAGGCTCTCAGCTGTCAGCTCTGGCAGCTCATGCACCACACAGTAGGGGTAGTCCAGCACGGAGATGCTGCAGGAAGGAGAGGGGTGCTCGTGCTGTTCCCCCAGATCCCCCCTGGCTGGGGGCAATGCAGCCTCCCACCTCCCACACACTGCAGAGGGAACTTTCCAGCTCTGCCTGAGCCTGAGCCACTGCCAGGGAGGGACTGCAGAGAGGCCAAAGAAACAGGGACCCCTCCCCACACCCCCCAAGAATGCAGGTGTGTGTTACAGACACGTTTTATGAAAAATCCTTTCCTTAGGATTTTTCTCCTGAGAAGCTGAGAGGCCTCAGGAACAAAATGCAAACAATGATTATCTGCTGCTGTGGAATGCAACAGGTGCATCTGGGATTGGTCTCATGTGGTTGTTCCTAATTAATGGCCAATCACAGTCAGCTGGCTTGGACTGTCTCAGTCAGTCACAAACCTTTGTTATCATTCTATTTCTATTCTTAGCCAGCCTTCTGATGAAATGCTTTCTTCTATTATTTTAGTATAGTTTTAATAATATGTATACATCATAAAATAATAAATCAAGCCTTCTGAAACATGGAGTCAGATCCTCATCTCTTCTCTTGCCCTGCAAACACCACCACAGGTGTGCAGCCTTCTCCTCACCTGTTCTTGGCAGTGATGTAGGACATGATGTTCTGGTTGAAGAACTTGAGGATGAGCGGGATGCAGTTGGCAAAGACCAGGTGCTGGGCCATGTACTCAAACTGGGGAGGAGAAACTTGAGTAACCAGGGACCCACTCAGGGTCCTGCCATGCCCAAAGACCCGTGGGCACTGCTGGACCCCCTCACCTGGTAGATGTGGTTGAGCTTGAAGTGTTTGAGCAGGAGCAGCAGCACAGCAGAGATGGCCTTGACAATGATCTCCTTGTGCCTATTGACATCCACGCCCAGCTTCATGCTCTGCAGCACAGTGGTCCTGGGGGACAGAGGGACAGTGTCAGCAGGAATTCTTCCCTCTCAGGGTGGCACAGGTCACCCAGGGAAGCTGTAGCTGCCCCATCTCTGGAAGTGTCCAAGCCCAACCTGGTCTAGTGGAAGGTGTTCCTGCCAATGGCAGGGGGTGGAGCTGGATGAACTTTAAGGTCCCTTCCCACCCAAAACATTCCATGATTCCTCAAACTCTGCCAGGGTGCACTGCAAGGGAGACCACATCATGCTGAGCATGGGGGGCTCCAGGGGCATCTACAGCTGCCCTTCCCAAACCCAGGATCACAGAATCATTCAGGTTGGAAAAGCCCTCTGAGAGCATTGAGTCCAACTGCTCCTGCTGCAGGAGGCCACCAGCTCCTGCAGGGTGCAATGCAGGGCAGAGCAGGGTCACGTCCTCCAAGGAGCCCCAGCCCACACCAGGTCACTGCCCCAGCTCCCTCCCACCCCTCCTTCCCTCCCCAGCCCCAGGCAGCTCCTCTGCTCCACAGCCACTCACGGCATCTCCTCGGGCAGGACATCTGCCAGGATGTTGATGGAGTCTGTCTTGGCTTTGGAGGTGGGGGCTGCAGCCAGGAGGATCTTCAGCAGAGCAATCTGGGAAGAAGGGAGAGATGGAGGGGGAATGGGATCTGCAGGGGACTGGCAACAGGCCCTTTCCCCACTGCAGGAGGGAGAACAGGGCAGGGGGTGAAAACTTGGGATGCATCACTGGAAAGGGACTGATGCAGGGGATCCCAGTGCTCCCCAGCTCACCATGTACTGGGGCAGGCTGGGCAGCAGGCCCTGGTACAGGATCTCTGCAGGGACTTGCTCCACTTCCTCTTCCCCCTGGTGCCAGGAGAGACCAGAAAACCTCATCCCAGGAGCTGCCACCAGCACCGTGGAGTATGAACCCGAGGACAGGATACCCCCGACCCCTATGCCCCAGAGAAATCACTCCCCAGCAAAACCAACCCCTCAGCCCTGCCAAAAACCTGGCAGGATCAAGTGCCCCCAACTCCCAGCCCAGGATCTCCATCCCATCCCATCCCATCCCATCCCATCCCATCCCATCCCATCCCATCCCATCCATCCCATCCCATCCCATCCCATGCCACCCCATCCATCCCCACACTCACTCCTGACAGCGGGGAGCGCAGGTACTCCTCTTCCATGTGCACCTGCACCTCAGCAATGGATGTGTATTTGTGCTGCAGGGGGACAGGGTGGGGTCACCATGGTCCCCAGTGCTGCCCCCAGCCCCAGCCTGCTCCCACCACCCTGTTCCATCCCTCCCAGATCCCTGTCCCAGGGGTGACCTGGGCAGATGTGCAGGGTGGGAGCTGCTGGGCTCAGGTCTGGGACAAAGCCAGTAGGAAAGGGATGAAGACATGAAGAGAGGGATAAAACCCTCTTAGAAAGTGATGGAGCCCCCTAAGAAAGGGATGGAGCCCCCTGAGGAAGGGATAGAGCCCCCTAAGGAAGGGATGGAACCTGCTAAGGAAGGGATGGAGTCTCCTAAGAAAAGGAGGGAGCCCCCTAAGGAAGGGATGGAGCCCCCTAAGGAAGGGATGGAGCCCCCTAAGGAAGGGATGGAGCCTCCTAAGGAAGGGATGGAGCCCCCTAAGGAAGGGATGGAGTCCCCTAAGGAAGGGATGGAGTCCTTCTAAGGAAAGGATGGAGTCCCCTAAGGAAGGAATGGAGCCCCCTAAGAAATGGATGGAGTCCCCTCAGAAAGGGATGGAGCCCCCTAAGGAAGGGGCTCAGACAAGCTGTGAATCTAGGATGAGATGAAAGTTTAAGGCTGTTCTCCCATGACAAGGTGGAGGAAGGGGAAAATGGTCAGGAAAAATCCACCCTGAGCTGTGATAGGAGCAGGGAGATAGGCAAGGGGCACCCATCCAGCAGCAGAGCTGGAGGAATTCCTCAACTCACCAGCTTCAGGGTGCGGATGCTCTCATGGATGGGCCTGGGCAAGCCCACCACAGTGTTGGTGTCACTGGAGGAGGGAAAGAGCCAGGCTGGGAGCAGGGCTGAGCACCCAGGGGTGGGACAGAGACCACCCAGGGGTGAAGCTACAGATCAGCCAGCCAAGGCCTTCCCTGCTGCCACACAGAGACAAAAGCAGCCCCCAAATTGGCCTCTCCTACAGGCCCCCCATAATGGCAGCACCGGGCTGGCTCTGCACCCACCTGCCCAGCGTGTAGCCGATGAATTTGCTGCGGCTGGATTCCAGAAACATCTCAATGTCCTTCTCCCTGCAGCAAAGGGAGAAGGGGAGAGTCACACCCTATGGAGCATCTGGAAGATGCCCAGCCAGGCACAGGGAAAGGCACAGGGAAAAGCCTTGTGGTCAGATAAAGGTGCCCAGCCAACCCCACAAGTAAACAGCCATCAAAGTGGCCCCCCCATCCCAAAAACCTTCCCTATATCCCTGCTGAGACTCCCAACATCCAACAGCCTCCATTTCCCTGACCCTGCTCCAGCTCTCCCAGCAGGGACACCCCAGACTCACCGGACCTTGGGGGCCCAGGGCAGCCCTTTGGGGCAGGTGATGCGGTCACTTGGGGGGTGCTGGGTAGGAGGGGGCATCACTTCATCCCGTTCCAGGGGGAAGGTCTCTCCCTCCAGGCTGTTGTCATCATCATTTTCCTCCTCTTCCTCACGGGAGTCATCAGCTTTGTACGGATCCCGCTCGTTGAAGGCATCGAGGTTATCCTGCTTAATGAGGGCCTGGAGCAGGGAGAGCAAGAAGGGAATGTCCCAAAACAAGTCCAGAGCCTTTTCAGAATCTCTGCTGGTCACAGTGACCCCCAAGATGCATTAGAAAGTCTCTTTTCCCAGCCCAGCAGTTGAAGAAGGAGTCAGAACTCTTCTATTCTCCTTCTCAAGGTTATTTATTGTATCTTAGCTATAAAATTCTTTCTCTGACCCACCGAGGTCCGTCTGGCAGGTTGGGTTGAGGCACACTGACCAACCTTGGGGTGGTGTAATCTTTTAATACTAAAAACTACCTGTACATTATTTACAGTAACTTCCCAATACCTATCACCTATGTTAGACAGTGAGCTTCTAACTCTAAACCAATCTAAAAATGCCAACATCACCCAGAAGATGGAGGCCAAGAAAAAGAAGGAGAAAGACTGGACATGCTCAGATTCTTCCATCTTACCTCCTGAACCCCCATTCTAAAAACCCCCAAAATCTATTTTTCACCCTGTGACAAACTAACTATCATTCTACTTAAACTTTTTTGACTTCTAATTTTTCATATAAGGTTGGTAATTGTTTTTTCCAAGGGCTAAATCAAAGGCACAGGGGTCTTGGGCTCTGTGCCAAGGTCTCTGAGTCCCCGGGCAGGGGCTGGAGCCCTTCAGGACAGCCAGAGGAATTTCCTGGGTTCTGACAGAGCCTGGCAGTGCCCTCTCTGATGTCCCTGTCCCCACCTTATGCTCCCTCCGGCCGCGTTTCTGCTGCTGCTCGATGAGGTCGGAGGCGGAGGCGGGCGGGGAGGCCGCCCGCATGTTGCGGATCACCTGGATGCTGTCCTCGGGCAGGGGGGGCAGGCCCAGCATCTCCCTCTTCTCTGCCTTCATGCTCTGCAGCTCCTCAAAGCCTCCCAGGGTGCACTGCAAGGGACACCACAGCACTCTGAGCATGGCACAGGGGGCTCCAGGGACAGCTACACCTGCCCCTCACAAACCCACTTTGTAGAATCACAGAATTGTTCAGGTTGGAAAAGCCTTCTGAGATTATCAAGTCCCACTGCTCCCACAGCACTGTCAAGGGCACCAGTAGTCCATGTCACCAGGTGCCACCAGTAGTCCATGTCACCAGGTGCCACCAGTAACCCACATCACCAGGTGCCACATCTGCGTGTCCTTTAAATCCACCATGGAGGTGGTGACTCCAACACTGTCCTGGCCAGCCTGTGCCAATGCCTGACCACTCTTTCCATGAAAAAACTTCCCAATATCCAACCTAAACCTCCTCTGGCACAGCTTAATGTAATCTTCTCTTGTCCTGTCCTTTGTTCCCTGGGAGCAGAGCCTCATCTCCACCTGGCTGCCTCCTCCTGACAGGGAGTTGTGCAGAGCTAAAAGGTCCCCTCTGAGCTTCCTTTTCTCTAGGCTGAGCCCCCCCAGCCAATCCAGACCCTTCCCCAGTGATGTTCCCCTCCATGGACACATCCAGCCCCTCGAAGTCTCTCTTGTCCTGAGGGGTCCAAATCCTTCCCCAGTTTCAAACAGGAGCTGCCTGTCCTGTGCTCCTTTTGTCATTGAGAGAGGCAGGAGGGACAGGAGGATGTCCAGACATCCACAACTGTTCAGAACTTTCCTTCCCCCAGTCAGGGACCTTGCTTTGGGTCTATCTTTAGTATCCAGCTCCAGACACCAATATCCAATGCTTCCCTGTGGGGGAAAACCTGGGATTGGGTTTAAAGGAAAACTGAACACCAGAAAAAGAGGATGGAGAATGACAACCAACTAACTCTGAGAGCAGAGTTCCCTCCTCTGCCAAGTATCAAACCACACATCCCACATCCCACAGCCTCTCCTTACCAGCACAGTCTTCCAGAGCAGAAGCAGCACCTTCTTCATGGGGAAGTGTGGAGCGTGGCCACTGCAGAATTTGGTCACCATCCCAAAGAGCATGACAGAGAAGGGCTCGTTGTTGTACAGGGGGGCTCCTGGAACCACACAGCACCATCAGTCAGGAACTCCTCATCCCTGGCCTCACTCTGATCACCAGTATCACCAGCTCCTGCATCCTCCTCTCCATTAGCTCCAAGATCCTCACCTCATCCCAGACAGCTTCCTCTCCCCTTCCAAGGCCTTGTAAACTCTGTAATTTCTTACCTCTATGTTTAAGAGGAAACAACAGCTCACATATTCCAGTTTTTTCCCAGGGAGAGAGCACCCAGCAGCAGAAAAGGCTGGATGGCTTCCCCTGCTCACCTCCCTCTGCCCCACAAGTTGAGCAGAAACCAACCCAGTGCTGCCAGTCACCATTACCCAACCCCTAGAGCCAAATGCCATGTCACTGTCTCCAGCCCTGGCAGCTCTATCCTGGCTCCTGGTGCTCACCCAGCTCTGCTCGGAAGGTTTGCCTCATGCTCTTCCACTCAGGCTTGTCCCCCTCGGCCTCCTGGCGCACAGTCTCCACAATCAGGTACATGATGTTCAGCAGCACCCTGCAAAAACCAGGGCAGCTGAATCCCTGCCAGGGATAACTTATGGAACCACTGCCAGCACCCAGGGCTCAGGGAGAAGCTGCAGCAACCCAGACCACATCCACAATTCATCTGCTCCAAACCAGCACACAGGCACTGGGGGAAAAAGTCTCTACAAGTCCAAACAGGAACAAAATCTGCTTTCCCAAATTTTACTGCTTTCATATCCCCAACCTGTCCTATTCGTGCTCTGCAGGCTGAGCACAACAGACACCTGCAGAAACTCTCAGAGCTGGGACAGCTCTGGGACCCATTCCAGTGCCTGCTCAGCCTCCCAAAGCCCCCAGAAAACCCTGGAGCCCCCCCTGGTGCCCCCATTCCCACTGCATACCTGAGGTCGGTGCTGTCAGCCAGGGAAATGGCCGGTTTCCTCACGGCACTGGAACAGGCTGCGCTGTTGCTGTAGAGGGAGAACAGCTCAGACAGAATTTGGGAGAATTCACACTCTGCCATGGGCACTCCATGTGCCAGCTCCAAACCCTGACACACACATTGCTGCAACCATGAACTCCCTGCTCCCAGCACTGCCATGTGAGGAGGAGCAGAGCTGCCTGTTTGCTGCCAGGCACTTTGAATCATGGGGAATTTCAGGAGAAATCAGGTATAATCCTACATTACACATCCACCCAGGATGTGTAATGTGGGATTATACCTGGACAAAGGGAGCCACTGACTCCCAGGACAAAGGGAGTCACTGTGGTGAATTCCAGAGCCACTCCTGAAGTGTTTTCCCGCAGTACTCACTCAATCTCCATGTTGAGCAGCTCCACCAAGGCGTTGAAGGTTCCCACTTCCAGCAGGAGGAAGATGTTGTACCTCATCCAAGCCTGGACCTCGGCCTCAGAGCTGCACTCACCGAAGGTGCCTGTGAGGAGACCCTGCTGATGGCAGCCCCAGGGCCCTCCCACAGCACCTCGTATGGAAACACACCCCTCAAACTGAGGGGAAAACTGGCATGCACAGCATGGAGCTGCCCTCTTGGGTAACCCATTCCAGGTCTGCAGAACTGGGGTAACACAGGGAGATCAGCCACATTTTGGGCCAAACTGCACAAACTATCTGGTCCCATGAGATTCAGCTTGGTTCCAGACATCCCAGGTGGAATGGAATCCACAAGGAATGAAAATTCTTCTAAATATTATATATTAAGATAATTACTAATTATCATAGCATATTAATACTATACATTCATTATATTATATATTGATATATTACATACAATATATATAACATATTGTGTATAATGTAGAATATATAATATATAATGTGAATAATATAAAATATATATTTTATAAATATTATATATATATATAATATATATATAATATATTATATTTTTGTATATATTAAATACATACAGCATTTAATATATAATGTATAAATACATTAAATACACAATGCATTATACGTAACACATAATGTAATATATGCAATATATAATATACAGTATATTATATATAATATGTATTGTAGATTATATTGTATTATGTATTACATGTAGTATACATATTATAATTAAATATTTTTATGTATATACTATAGATATGAGATTATATTGTATTATGTCTCACATATAGCACATATGTAAAAATATTACATTTAGTATACATAATAATATATTTTTATGCATATATTATATATGACATTATATTGTGCTAAGTCTAATATATAGTATATACATACAATTATAATATGTATTCTATATGTAACACATAGTACAATAGAATCTACAATACATATTATAATACAATATACATTATACTATATATAATACAAAACTCTACATTACCTATTGTATTATATACAATTGTATTATTGCATATATTGTATTATATTGTATATATATAATTGTATTATACAGTATATAATTGTGCATAATTGTATATACATTGTATTTAATACTATTGTATTATACAGTATATATACTATATACACTATATAAAATACATCAAACATTTATAAGATACATAAAGATTTATATATAAAGATACATATATCTTGTATCTTATACATTTAAGAGAACAGATCTTTCATATATATCTTAGATATATAATATATATATCTTATATACATTCTATATCTATAACATATCTTATATATCTTATATCTATATATCTTATATCTATATATCTTATATGCATCTTATATATAACTTATATATACATCTAATATATATCATACATATAACTATATATCTTATATCTATATCCTATATGTATCTTACACATATTTTACATCTATATCTTATATCTTAGATATAACTTATTTATATATATCTTAGATATATCTTACATCCATGTCCTGTATATATACATATATCTTATATATATATATAAAAGCTTTATGAACATAAAGGAGTTCTATATTAAATATTTAAATATACACTATATGTAATACAGTTAACGTATACAATATAACACATGCAACTATCTAGCTGTAGAACTCTACTGTGCAATATACATAATATATAATATATATATTATATATATTATATATTGTACAGTAATATATATATAGATATATACATATATATTACATATATATATTGCAATAATATATACATATATATGTTACATATACATATATATATTGTAATAATATATACATATATATTTCACATACATATATCTATATATTGTAAATGGGTTATGTTCTAATATGTATATCGTATATATACATATGTATACGTAATATATACATGTGTATATATATATACATATATATATACACACATATATATACACACATATATATATTACATATACATACGTATATATACGATATACATATTAGAACATAACTCATTTCCCAGAGCTAGCAGGGGGCAGCAGGGGCAGTGTCACCTTGTGCCACGTAGAGGATGGCGCGTGCCACGCGCAGGCGCCTCTCGCGCGCGGTCACCTCCAGCCCGTCCAGCAGGCGCATGGCGTGCGTGCGGTGCTGCGTCCGCTCCAGCTCCGGCCACTTCTTGTCCCGCACTGCGAACCACAGCAGGGCTCTGGGCACAGCCTCAGCTGGCACAGCAGAGCCAGGGAGTGCTGGGAATGGGTGAGGGCTGAGGGATGGCTCTGCTGTCCAGCAGGGCATTAGAGCAGTGCTGGCATCGTGGAATGGCCTGAGCTGCATGACCCTGAGCTGCACGGGACCCTGAGCTGCATGACCCTGAGCTGCACATGACCCTGAGCTGCATGACCCTGAGCTGCACAGGACCCTGAGCTGCACGGGATTCTGAGGTGTACAGAATGTCCTGAGATGCACAAGGATCATAGAGGGCAACCCCAAAATCTCACCAGATCACTGACAGCACTGTCAGCATTCTCCAAACACTCCTGGAGCTCTGGCAGCCTCTGGGCCTGGGGAGCCTGGGCAGTGCCAGCACCCTCTGGGGGAAGAGCCTTTCCCTGATCTCCTCCCCTGACACAGCCCCAGCCATTCCCTTGGGTCCTGTCCCTGCTCACACAGAGCAGAGATCAAAGCTGTCCCCTGGGAGTAGCTGCAGAGCCCAGTGAGCTCTGACATCACACTCCTCTTCTCTAGGAAGAGAAATCCCTGTGCCTCCCCAGGGGAGAGGAATCCAGAAAAAGATCCAGCTCTTACTGTGGATCCTGAAGTCCTCCTCGAAGCATTTTCGGTTGAGCAGGAACTCTGGGCCCTCTGTGTAGCTGTACAGTTCTGCCAAAAGAGGAGAAGCTCAAAAACCTGCACCAAGCTGCAGCTCAGCCCTGGGAACTGCGGTTTTAGCAAAATATCAAAATGTAATAAAACCCCACCCAGTGTAAGGCCAAAAATATGAACTACACATATCCTGTCCCTTTTAACATCAATACAGCATTTAAATATAATAATAAATCAATACTGGAATTGACAGAGTTCCTTTAATTCTACTAGGAGAGGAAATAATGGTTGATTAATTGATCCATCACAGAATTATTCCTTACCTGACAGCTCTGCTGTCCATTTATCCGTGTCTGCATATTCAAACTCCAGGTCTGGTGATTCTGAATAGCCCTGAAAACACAGGGGAAAAATCAGTTCCATTAGAGCATATTTCAGGAAAACCAAAACCCCTGAAAACACTCACAATTCACCTCATCCTCCTGCAAATCCAGGACTGGTCTTCCTGGTTTAGGGACCAAAAACATTCCTGCAGCAGCACCAACGTTACCAAGGCAACTCCAGCCCACCTCCTGCGTCTGCACGGGCTGTGCTGCATCCACTGCAGCACCCCAAAGCACGGGGGGAGCCCCCAAAGCAAACAAACACCACAGGACACAGGGAGAGGGTTCTCTGAGATCAGGGAGCTCTCAGAGCTCACCCATTTCACACAAAATTGGGAAAATTTGGGCTATCCCCCTATGCGGTCCCAGCAGATGGGATTAGCGAGGATGAAACAACTCCAAACAGCTTTGGAGAAGCTGCAAAAATGTCCAGGAGAATCTTTAGAGCACAAAATATAATCAGCTCCCTTTACAGAAGTGAAGAACATCGACCCACAGCATTTCAGGGTACCCAGCCCTGAGTGGGCAGGTGCACAGCAAGACTCTCACAAATTTCAGGATCCTGAAATCCACACCAGAACTCTCCTGAATTATGAGGCTCCCACTCCTGAGCACGGGGAGGATCCAGAACAGAATCCTCACCCACTCCTGAGTGAGGGGCAAACCCATACAAGAACTATCCCAAATTTTGGGGCACCCACTCCTGAGTGAGGGGCAGACCCTGAGCAGAATTCTCCTCAATTATGGGACTCCCACTCCTGAGTGAGGGGCAGATCCACACCAGAACTCACCCAAATTTTGGGGCAGTCACTTCTGAGTGAGGAGCAGACCCTGAGCAGAATTCTGGGACACACACTTCTGAGCACAGGGCAGACCCACACCAGAACCCTCTCAGGACACCCAGCCCTGAGTGAGGAGCAGAGCCACAGCAGAACCATCCCAAATTTTGGGGCACACATTCCTGAAGAAGGGGCACACTCAGAACCAAACCCACACAAATTTTGGGGCACCCATCCCTGAATGAATCCACAAGCAGAACTCTCCTAAATTTGGGGGCTCCCGCTCCACTGCACATCAGAACAATTGCAAATTCCAGGAGTCTGAGAGAGTGGTAGCTCCAACCACCTCAGGTTCTCCAAGATTCCCCCTCACATCCCTCCCCTGGCATTCCAAGGACTTTTCTGAGGAAGCCGCGGGAGAGAACGGCTGTGGGCCCATCTCAGCTTTGGAAAAGTCCCAGGACCCCTCAGCTCCACACAACCCTCTGACCCCAAGGCTCGGGGTGACCCCAGCACCGCGGGGTGGCCCTGGGGGAATTGGTCACCTCTGGCTGGACCCGTCCCTGGTCCGACCACGGCAGCGGGACCCGACACCACACCCCGGGCTGGAACCGAACGGTAACACCGAGAAAACCCCCGGCTGAGCCGGGAGACCTCCGGGCCAGCCCTGTCACTCCCGTTTGGGACCGGCCGGCCGAGCCACCCTCCCGGCCCAGCCCGGTCACAGCGGCCCGGACCCGGGGAAGGGATGGATGGAAGGGAAATCAGCACCGACCGACACCGGGCAGGCTCTGGGCAGCCCCAGGGCCGAGCAGTGAGAGGCCTCTCGGCTCCACAGCCCAGGGAACCGGTACCGAGGGAGGGGCCGATCCAGGACGGGCCCTGGGACCAGAACGGGAGCACCGGAGCCACCGGCCGAGCCGGTCCCAGGGAAGGCGGTGCCCAAGCAGGGCTGGAAGGGTCGGAGACTGGCACCCCCAGGCACCGGCACTACGGGCACTGAAACCCACAGGCACCCACGAGCACCGGCACCGACCGAACACCGGCACCGCCCCCGGGCACCGGCACCCATGGGCAGGCCCTGGACGAGGCCCGGCGCGGCCCGCCCCGCCCGGGAAGGCCGCCCCACTCCCGGCGGCGGCGGCGCTGACCTCGGAGTCCTTGCGCGGCGGCCGGGCCAAGTCGCGGCCCCTCCCGGGCGCAGCCGCCCCACCGCGGCCCTTGTTGTTCCCCGGGACCGGGACAGGGCCCGGCCCGGGGCCGCCACTCGGCTCCATGTCGGCCGCTCCGCCGCGCCGAGCTCTCGCGAGGACTCACCCCCTCCTCTCGCGGGAGCGGCAGGGAGAGCCGGGGCAGCGCCGCCGCCATGTTGGGAGTGGCAGCAGGGGGAGCGCCGGTGTCTCCGGTGGGTGCGATGCAGCTCCGCCCGCCGGCCCCGCCGCTCCGCAGTGGCGGCCGCGTCACGGCCGGCGCTGCCCGCCCCCGGCGGCCACGGCCGGCGCGACACACGGCCGGGCAGTCGGCTCCGCCCCCGCGCGGCCATCTTGGGTGCGGCGTGGGCCGGGGCGCGGCCATGCTGGGTGTGGCACTTCCGCCTCACCCCAGGGCGGGGCCAGGCGCTGGCGGCCGCCATGTTGGGAGTGGCGGAACAGGCAGGTCCCAGACTGAGGGGCCTGGAACAAAGGAACACTCCAGTGAAGGGGCTGGGGTGAGGGGGCTCAGATCCCAAATTAAGGGGCCTGGAACAAAGTAACGCTCCAGTGAATGGGCTGGGGGGCGGGGCTCAAACCCTAAATTGAGGGACCTGAAACAAAGGAACGCTCCAGTGAAGGGGCTGGGGGGGAGCTCAAACCCCAAAGTGGGATGATCCGATGGGCTCAGAGGGGAATCGGACCCCAGCAAAGGAACCTGACAAGGTTTAAACCACAAACCACGGTGCCGTGTTGGGCTTTAAAGAGGGTGAGACCACAAAATCGAGAGTTGTGGTCTCAGAAAATGCTCAGAAAATTCTGGCGGGACCCAATCCCAACCCCGAGCTGCCCAAAGGGAGATTCCAGCCCTGCCCTTGAGATCAAACAAACTACCCACAACCACAAGCACTTCATATTTCCTAATAGTTTAATTAGACTTTAATGATTTATTGCTCATCTGCAAGGATTAATATTGCATTCATTAAAAATCATTCCTATACAAAATAAACCTCTTGCTCCCGGCCCGCCGCTGCCGCCGCCGCCGCCCCCGGGCTCCCCCAGCATGGCTTATACAGACACAGAGCCCTTGGCCGAGATTCCACCCGGGACGGGTGGGAACGGGGACCCCCGGGCGTGGGGGGCTCACAGGGAAGGGGGGATGCTCCCCATCCTTCCCACAAACGCCCATCCCAGCTCGCTAAGCTGTCCCCAGGGAGGTCTGGGGGATGGTGGAAGGGACCCAGGGGATCCCTGGGATCTGTGGGGGAGCGAGGCAGGTGATCCCCAAAATCTATCCAGGAGGAGACCAGGCAGGGTGGGAGAGAGGAACAGTCAGAGGATGTGGAGGGGGATGATCTCAGCACCTCTCCCATCCCCTGGCACCCCAAGGAGCTCGGCACATCCCAAAACCTGCAAATTCCCAGGGAAGGACCCGTCCAGGTGGATCCCTGCAAAGGGGGGAAGGAGCAGCTCCACCATCCAAGGTGCCAGCAGCTCCTTCCCTCCCTTGGGTGGGGAAAGGAACAGGAGCCAGAGGAACCTCGGTGGGTTGGAAGGAGCTGCCCACACCCCAGCACAAGCTGGGAAAGGGAAATGTCAGCAGGGAGAGCATGGAGGAGGTGATGGGAGCATCCAGGACACACCAGGAGAGAGTGAGGAGAACAGTGACAGGGAGCAGAGGGGCCGGGCTGGGGTAGGGGGAAGGCTCATCTCTGCATCCAGCTCAAAAGAAAAATAGTGAAACACCCCCAAAACCCACCCCAGACACCCTCAACACCACCCAGCACTTCCCACAGGGAGATGGGAAGGCGGCCACGTCCCCAATGCTTCCTTTTTAAAACATCTAATAACAATCTCCGCCCTCTAAAACATCTCTGTAAGGATCAAAAAGGAAAAGAGGAAGAAAAAAACCCAAATAAACAAACAGAAAAAAATGTTTAAAACTCAATTAAGGTGCAGTTTGGCTAAAAAAAAAAAAAAAAAACTAAAAAAAAACCTAGGAGAGATGAGGATAATGCTGGGAAAGCGACCCCCATCCAGATTCAGATTAGCACCCTGAAACACTGAACTCCCCTGGACCCAGGTGGCCACCAAACCCAGGCCAGTGGCCACCAAACCTGGGCCACCTCATCACAGGGACCTGGGCTTGGGCACAGTCACCCCCTTTGCCAGGTGTCCTGCAGGCCACTCTGCTGCCAGGAAACACCTGGAGCAGGGATCTAGCAGCTAAAACTGGGCTCTTTAAGGCAATTTAGAAGTTGCAGATAATCCACACAAAGAAATAGAAGATAAGGTAGAAGAGCATCTCCGGATCCACAGGGAGCCCGGCTGAGACCGACGTGGGCTGGAAAGGTGGGAAAAATACAAAATAAAAGCCAAAATAAACCATTGCTGCAGGAATGAAGTGCCCTTGACCCAGCAGGAAAGGGAAAACCCCTCCTGGAGCCAGGGCTGGGAATCAGCAGCTTCAGCCACATGAAAGCAAGAAGCAAATCCCAGGTTGTCTGGCAAGATCAGACAGGGATGCGATCATGGAAAAGGGGGAGAAAAGAAAACCTGACCTTAAAATCACAGATAAAATGTAAAAATAGGTTCTGGTGGTGGTTAACAAAAAAAAAAAAAAAAAAAAAAGGGTAAACCAAAATAAAAATGATTTTTAAAAATAATCTCTCAAATGTTGCCTTGTGTGGTCTGGTCCTTCATGGAAATGGTCCCGTCAGTATCTAGGAGAGAAGGAAGGGACAGTGAGGGACATGGATGGGAGGTGCTGCTGTGCCAGGGCAAGGGCATCTCCCAGGCATGGGATTCCAGACTGCTTTGGGCTGGCAGGGACTTTAAATCTCATCTCATTCCATGGGCAGGGACACCTTCACTGCCCCAGGTTGCCCCAAGCCCTGTCCAGCCTGGCCTTGGGCACTGCCAGGGATCCAGGGACACCCACAGCTGCTCTGGGCACCCTGTGCCAGGGCCTGCCCACCCTCACAGGGAACAATCCCTTCCCAATATCCCATCCACCCCTGACCTCTTCAAGCACTGGAAGGGACTCTCAGCTCTCTTGGAATCCTTCCAGCCCACCCAGACCCAGAGGGGCTCCAGCCCTCAAAGCATCTCCGTGGCCTCCCCTGGACACGCTCCAGCAGCTCTACATCCTTCTGCTGTTGGAGACCCTGGAGCTGAAGGCAGAACTCCAAACCAAGAGGGAGCAGGGAGCTGCTGCCCCAGCAGCTCTCACCTGTAGTAGTTGGGTTTGAAAGGCCCATTTTTGTTGAGTCCCAGGTATTTGGCCTGATCGTCCGTCAGCTCCGTCAGGTGGGCGTCGAACGATGGCAGGTGCAAACTGGCCACATACTCATCTGGAATGGGACAGGAACACGGGATCAGGGGGTCCACACCCCACCACAATGTGGGCAGTGATGACTGGGGGGTCTGGCTGGGCAGCACCCCGGGTTCACCATCACCCAAAGCAGGGCTGAGCCCAAGCCTGGGCTGGATGTGCCCGTAAAGGCACAAGGAGGGCAAACTGGCCACATATTCACCTGGAAATGGGACAGGGAACACGGGATCAGGGGTCCACACCCCACCACAGCATGGGCAGTGATACTGGAAGATCTGGCTGGGCAATCGTCACTGCCCATGGTGTGGTGGCTGTGGACCTCCTGATCCCGTGTTCCCTGTCTCATCACCCAAAGCAGAGCTGAGCCCAAGCCTGGGCTGGATGTGCCCCTAAAGGCACAAGGAGGGCAAACTGGCCACATATTCACCTGGAAATGGGACAGGGAACACGGGATTAGGGTATCCACACCCCACCACAGCATGGGCAGTGGTACTGGAAGATCTGGCTGGGCAATCATCACTGCCCATGTTGTGGTGGGGTGTGGACCCCTGATTCCGTGTTCCCTGTCCCATCACCCAAAGCAGTGCTGAGCCCAAGCCTGGGCTGGATGTGCTCCTAAAGGCACAAGGAGGGCATGGAAAATCCCAGAGAAGGGAGGCTGCAGGATGTGGGATGCCTCCCACGCTGCAGAGCACTAACCAAGATAAAGCAAATAACCCCCACGGATTTTAAGATCACTGCCTCTGGCTTTCCTGAACTTGCTGTTCCTCTGAAGTGTTTCCCAGCCCAGGTTTGAGCTCTTCTGACACTGCTGGCACACGGATTCCCCAGGGAGAGTCAGTTCCTTCACTCACCCATCTTCTTTGGCAGCAGGTAAACGTCCTGCTTGTACCGGCCCTCGGGGGCGTTGTAGAGCTCAATCAGAGCCAGAGCCTGTGGGGAGCACAGGGACAAGCTGGGAACAGTCAGGAATGGCCACCAGCTTGGGCAGCACAAAGCTCACAAAGGCAGAGGATGATCTGGGAGCTTGAGGGACAGTGCAACCATTTCCAACATGCCTTGAGGAAAAGGCTCCCACCCCAGGTACATCCCTGTCTGGGTCTGCACAATCCCACTGAAGGATCAGAGAGCAGGGATGAGATGCCACCCAGCCTGTTTGCAGCATCTGGGCTCAACACCCCAGGGAAAAACATGAGGGTGGTTTAGGGTTAGCAGCTCTTCCCCTCTTAAACCACCCAGCTGCTCTAGCACATGGAAAGGGAGAGGCTGCCCCTGAGAAACTGGCAGCATCAAAAAACCAGGACAGATTCCTTCAGGACAGATGAAACTGCATCTGAGAGCTGGCTTCCACTGTGGGAACTAAATCCAAAACACAGGCCTGATCCCTGTCCCCTTGGGCTGACAGGAGTGAGGATAAGGGAACTGCCCACTGTCAGCCTGGCTGTCCTTCCCCATGAGCACCAGTGCCACCAGACCCTCCATGTTCCCAGTGCCATCATCCCCTCAGTGTTCCCAGTCCCATCATTCCCAGTCCCATCAATCCCCTCCGTGTTCCCAGTGCCACCAATCCCCTCAGTGTTCCCAGCCCCATCATTCCCAGTCCCATCAATCCCCTCCGTGTTCCAAGTGTCACCAGCCCCCTCCATGTTCCCAGCCCAAACAAAGCCTTGCTTTAAGGTAAGCTCAAACCTGAGCTAGGTGGGCTTAAACACACGCTGGGAAAGGTTAAATCAGTGTTAGAGGGGCTTAAACCTGTGCTGGGGAAGGTTAAACCCATGCTAGGGGGTCTCAAATCTGTCCTAGGAGGGCTCAAAGCTATCCAGGGGAAGCTTAAACCTGTACTCCAGCCCAGCAGGATCTGTGCCATGAAACCACTAATTTAAAAGCTCTCCCAAAACTCACTGTACCCAAAATACTGGGTCCGTGCCAGCAATAACTGCAGCCCAGAAAAAATGGTATTTCTGGCAGTGGTGCCACCTCAAGGACCAATCCCAGCATGTTCCCAGCTCCTTCCAAACCATCCCCACCCCTAGGCTTGTGCAGGGCCCCACCCATTACAGACCTGCGTGGTGGCTGTGATGGAGAGAACGAAGGTGGGAACCGTGGAGCAGCTGAGGTTGAGCAGACGGCCCTGGGAGAAAGCAGGAGTCAGCACAGAGCTGGACATGCTCCCAAATCCCAACCAAACTGAGCTCCCAGATGGGATTCATCCCCATCCCCTCCCTGCACAGGGAACCAGGGGCACAGAGAACTAGAGCAAGGTGACTAGAGAATTTTAATTCTGCTCCAGTTTCCACCTTAACCCTTCATTTCAAAGCAGGGGAATGTTGTGGTCCCTAGAAAAGCCAGTCCTTCTCCCTGCCAGAACAGCTCCTGTGGGAAGAGGAGCCACCCAGCACCAGGGAAACCCTGCACAGATGGGGTTTGCCTGAGTGGGATGAACCCAGCTCTGAAGAACGGAGTCACATGGCACCTCTGTGGCTGCATGTGGGATATGACACACCCGCCCTCAAGAAAGGAAAACAAAAAATAAATTAAATAAATTAAAAACCCCTTTTTTGAGCCCTGAAGCTTCTCTCAGCACTTTTGCACCTGGCTAACTCTGACAGAGGCCCAAAGCACCATGGCCCAGCTCTCCACACACCTCGGCCAGCAGCACCACCCGCTTCCCGTCGGGCCAGATGACGTGATCCACTTGGGAGCGCACCCGCTCCCAGGTCAGCTCGGGCATCCGCAGGCTGGTCTGCAATGGGACAGCACGGGCTGGGTCAGGGCAGGGGGGCACAGCCAGGGCAGAGGCACAGGCTGGGTCAGGGCACGGGCTGGCAGGTGGGCACAGTCAGGGGAGAGGCACAGGCTGGGTCAGGGCACGGGCTGGCAGGTGGGCACAGCCAGGGGAGAGGCACAGGCTGGGTCAGAGCAGGAGCTGGCAGGGGGGCACAGCCATGGGAGAGGTACAGGCTGGGTCAGGACAGGAGCTGGCAGGTGGCCACAGCCAAGGGTGTCAGAAGGTGGGCACAGCCAGGGGTGTCAGCAGGTGGGCACAGCCCGAGGAGAGGCACAGGCTGGTCAGGGCAGGAGCTGGCAGGTGGCCACAGCCAAGGGTGTCAGAAGGTGGGCACAGCCAGGGGTGTCAGCAGGTGGGCACAGCCCGAGGAGAGGCACAGGCTGGGTCAGGGCAGGAGCTGGCAGGGGTGCACAGCCAGAGGAGTTGGCAGGCAGGCACAGCCAGAGGAGCCAGCAGGCGGGCACAGCCAGGAGTGCCAGCAGGTAGGTAGGCACAGCCACAGGTGCCACCAGGCAGGCACAGCTAGAGGAGAGGCACAGGCTGGGTCAGGGCAGGAGCCAGCAGGAGAGCACAGCCAGGGGTGCCAGCAGATGGGCACAGCCTGAGGAGCAGGCAAGCAGGTGGGCACAGACAGGGGTGCCAGAAGACAGGTGGGCACAGCTAGGGGTGCCAACGGGCAGGCAATACAACCAGAGGAGTCAGCAGGTGGGCATAGCCAGGGGTACTGGCAGGCAGGCACAGCCAGGGGAGCCAGCAGAAGGGCACAGTCAGAGGTGCTGGGCTGGCAGGTGGGCACAGCCAGAGGTGCCACCAGGCAGGCACAGCCAGAGGTGCTGCCAACACTCACAGCCAGGGTG
>CM019925.1:2251119-2334701 GCA_009764595.1 Geothlypis trichas | reverse complement strand
ACAAAACCCCAGCCAGAGCCCATGGCCAGGTGAAGCTGGGGGATTTTCCCAGCAGTGCCCACTGCCTCACCCCACCATTCCACAGGGGTGCTGGAAGAGCAGGAGAGCTGCTCAGCAAGCATCTGCTGGTCCTCCACAGCCTGAGCACCAGGAGCTCTGTGAGAGCTGGAAGTGAAAACAACCCTCAGGAAAAAGGATCTGCTTCTGCTCCAGGTGTGGCCTTGGCAAGAGGAGAACTTTCTCCTGGTGGTTGCCCAACTTTGAGAAGAAATCCCAAGTGCTCCATTCAGACATGACAGCTGGAAGAGCTTCCTGAAGGTGCTGCTCTGTGCATGGAAGCACAGCCATGTGGAATTTGGTGCTCCTGGCTCTGTATTTCTCACTCCCAGAGGGCTCACAGGGCAGGCTGTTCTCCCTGGAGGCACAGACCTGCCTGGCACTCTCCCCACCAACTCCCTGAGCAGGAATCCCAGCCAAATCTCCACCTGGAAACCTTTACACTGTTCCCACTGAAGAAGTAAAAGGGCACAGAGGTTCTGGCAAAACAAACCAGCCAAGCCCTGAGACCAACATCCATCTTCCACTGCCAGGGAAAAGCTGATTGGGTAAAAGCACTGAGGGAAAAAAACCCCAAACCAAGTTTCTGTGAGTCCAAGAGGAGAATTAAGTACTCCCACATGAGTCTCAAAACTCAGCAGAGAAAAAGAAACACCAGGAAAGAAAGAGACCCATTCCAAAGGTTAGTAGGGTGGAAATCACCAAAGATTTTACTCATGATGGGAATCACTATAAAGGCCAGTTAAATGAAAAATTAACAGGAGGGATTCAATAAAAGAAATGTCATTTTGAGTGTTAAATAGTAACTGGTGATAAATCTGCCTCATAAATACCCGGAGGTCAAAGGTGTGCTCCAGCAGGAGCAGAGGGAAAGCTCCCCAGCAGCAGATAAGGAGGCAACCAGCCCTTGGACTGCAGGAATGGAGGCAAAGGCTTGGGCCTGGCTTTGATGGAGAGGGAGAGCTCCTGAAACACAGAGGGAGATCTCCTGAAACACACAGAGGGAGATCTCCTGAAACACACGGGGAGATCTCCTGAAACACACACACAGAGGGAGATCTCCTGAAACACACACAGGGATCTCCTGAAACACAGAGGGAGATCTCCTGGAACACACACAGGGAGATCTCCTGAAACACAGAGGGAGATCTCCTGAAACACACACAGGGAGATCTGAAACACACACAGAGGGAGATCTCCTGAAACACAGAGGGAGATCTCCTGAAACACAGAGGGAAATCTCCTGAAACACAGAGGGAAATCTCCTGAAACACAGAGGGAAATCTCCTGAAACACACACAGGGAGATCCCCTGAAATACACACAGGGATCTCCTGAAACTCTCAGGGAGATCTCCTGGAACACACACAGAGGGATCTCCTTCCAGGCAGGAACAGCACAAGTCCAATGTCTGGGATCCCTGAGGGCAGTGAACTTGGGTCATGTCTCACAGGTTAACCCCATAATCCCCATGAATGGTAAACAGCAATGAGTCTAAAGCCATCCCAGATTTCTGACCTCTGAATTCCTTCTCAGTGCCCACCCAGCCTATGGCACAGCACATGTTTGGGCAGTAGGAAAATCAGTATTAATTGGAGTTACCACACTGCACTGGAAGAACTGCACAAGCAACACAAAGTCATGTCCTTGCAAGGACAAGGGGATGGATTCCCACTGCCAGAGGGCAGGGCTGGATGGGATACTGGGAAGGAATTCCTCCCTGTGAGGGTGCTGAGGCCCTGGCACAGGATGCCCAGAGCAGCTGTGGCTGCTCAATCCCTGTGAGTGCCCAAGGCCAGGCTGGATGGGGCTCAGGAGCCCCAGCAGAGGGAGGAACTGGGTGAGCTTTAAGGACCCTTCCAACCCAAACCATTCCCCATTCCATGAGTGTGGGTTAAATCACTCCCAGCAGCTTATGGGGCAATCTGAGGACTGCAGGCCTCCAACAGGCCAGCTGGCAGAGCTGGAAGCCCATGGAAATGTGTTTGTGTGTCAGAGCTGAGAGGGAATCAGCTTTAATTAGCATCAATTTTTAAACTAATTAGAAAATGCCTCTCCAAGCACTGTTGTATGAGACCAAGGGAACACTTGGAAACACTGTCAAACAGCTCCTTCAGCAACACCTCATGGTCTGAAGGGAGGGCTTGCCACAAAAAAGAAAAAAAAAACCAAACTGAGAAGGTCAAACTTCTGCTCCACAATCCTAAAGCAATTCCTGTGTTTTGGGGGAGGAATCACATCCCTTGGCACTCTGGGCACCCCACCTGCCTCCTCTTCTCCCCCCAAACTGCCTTGGAGAATCTCAGCATTCCAAAACTTCTACTGCTCTTTCAAAAACTAAAACATCAAATCCCACTCAGGTGAGGCTCCAGCTATTCTTAGGTACCCTTAGCTGATCCTCCATCCCTGTGGCACAGCTTTAAAGGAAAACACCCCTCAGGATCAGCAGGGAAACAGGAGCAGCTTGTTGTGGAAAACTGGAAATCCATCCTCCCCCTGCCCTGACTCCCAAAGCCTCTCACAGGGCTATTTCCACTATAGCTGCCCATTCCTCATTTACCAATAGACTTTTTTCAGCCCTGGAAATTAATTTTGATACATCTGATGAGAGACAAAGCAGGAGAAACCTCAGGATCCAGCATGGGCTCCTCCCTGCTCAGGAGTCTGAGGAATCTCCACCAGGATGGACAAACATCAGACTTGTGTCAGAGCAAAGCCAAACTTTTCCTGCAAGCAGGGCTGATTCCATGCAGCCCCTTTCTTTTGAAGGGGGCAGGAGGGATGAAAGTTGTGATTTCTTTGTGGAGATGGCAAGCTCAGAGAATATTTGGAGAAGGGGTTAGTTAAGGTAGGAGACACTGTGCTGCCTGCAAGATGCTGACAGCTCCAAGGTCAACAGGGATCAGCCAGATGTTCTTGCTCCAAAACATGCCCAGGTTGGATGCAAAACTCTCCCCATAGTGCAAGAATGTGTGAAATCCAGAGGGAGGATGGATTTCCAGTTTTCCAGAACAAGCTGCTCCTGTCTCCATGCTGATCCTGAGGGGTGTTTTCCTTTAAAGCTGTGACACAGGGATGGAGACTCTCCTAAGTGGGATTTGCTGTTTTGGTTTTTGAAAGAGCAATAGAAGTCTTAGAATGCTGAGATTCTCCAAGGCAGCAATAGAAGTCTTAGAATGCTGAGATTCTCCAAGGGGGGAGAAGAGGAGGCAGGTGGGGTGCCCAGAAAACAGCAGACACAGCTGAACCTCACCCTCATCTGAAAGGAGGACACTAAAGCATGAATTTCAGGAAGGCAAAGCTCCAAGGAGCCTCCTTTTCCAGGCTGCCCAAATTTCCTCACTGAAAAAGGCCAGGAGTGATCCCCTCCACCCACAGCACACTGATAAAGCAGGCTCCAGCAGTGCCAGCCAAACCTGGCTCCTCAGGCAGGCAGGGATGGGCACTGCCAGGCAGCTCCAGCTCTGTGGGGGCAGCCAAGGGGAAGCTGCACCCGGCTCTGAGGGCTGCAGGAGCCTCACCCCAATTACAATGCAGCCTGTTCAAGGAGCTGGAACATCATGTCCTCAGCCACCTCAGTCCTTTGGCTGTCACCAACCTGAAGTAAACAGATTCTGCAGCAGCAATAAGCTCGTTACCAAGGCCACCGTATTGATCCCAAAGTGTAATTAAAATTCACAGTTCAAGCAGCCCAAGTCAACAGGGCAATGAGGGCAGCTCCAAAAGGCAGGACTGGCCTCAGCTTCCTCATCCTGCTGGCTCAGAGGCACAGAACCCATGGGGAGGGCAGCTGCCAGGAAAACAGCCCAAATTCTTCCCTGTGAGGGTGGGCAGGCCCTGGCACAGGGGGCACAGAGCAGCTGTGGCTGCCCCATCCCTGGAAGTGTCCAAGGCCAGGCTGGACAGGGCTTGGAGCAACCTGGGATGGTGGAAGATGTCCCTGCCTGTTGGAACCCTGGATAATGAGAATTTTAAACTTTCTGTGCTGAAAGGCACAGACCTGCAAGAGAACACTGCATTGACCTGAGGCTGTGGAGAGGCTTCTAAAATTGATTAATAGCACTGGGATTGCAGGTGTGTAATGGCAGGGGTGGAACTGGGTGATCTTCAAGGTCCCTTCCAACCAAACCATTTCCAAACCAGCAGCATCCTCTTTGGACCATCAACCCAAGATGTCCCAGAGCACCCAAGGGTTAACCATGCCAGGGAAGGCTGCAGGGATGATGTGGGCAGAGGGGGATGGTGCAGTGAATTCCAGCACTGCTCGGGGTGCCCAAACCCCTGGAATTATGCAGTGCCCTGGGCAGGGGTTCCACACAAGCTGCTGAGGGGTCACCATGATGCCCCTCCTTAGTGGGGCTCCCTGACTCTTCTCCCAGCCCCTCACAGACTCAACCCCTGGTTTCACAGAGTCTCACTCTGGGAGAAGTTCTGACACAAAGTTCTTGACACTGAGGGCTCTTGGGGCCACCAGCAGGTCCCAGGACAGTCACCTGGAACGTCACCACCTGTGCTGAGTGAAGGTGAGCCAGAGGCCCCAGATAAGCAGCTCTGATCAAAGGGCTCAGCAGGAAACACAACAAGCCCTCTGCAAATGTGCTGTCACCCACAGAAACTCCTGGTGATAAAAACACAGCCAGGCACAAGCAAACCCCTCAGGATGAGTGCTGAGGTTCCACACATTTCCTGCTCCAAAATCTGGGATGAGGCACCCACCAACTCCTCAGAGCAGCAACACAGACAGGATCCCCACCTGCAAAGGATTAACTCCAAACAAACCTTGAAAACCTGATCTCCAGAGTGAAACACCCCAGCCTCAACATCCAGGAGGGAGCACAAGAACTCATTCCAACACTTGCACAGGCTGGAAAGCACAGAGAAAACTGCTCCCAGAGAAAGTATTGTGGTAGGCCAGTCCCCAGCAGAAGATAACCTGGCATCTCAGGGAAGGTCAAAACAAAACACTGAGCTCCTGCCTCCAGCTCTCTTCCCACACTCCAGACCTGGCTGCTCACGTGGGAAGGGGGCTCCCAGGATGGGGGGGCTCCACCCCTACACCATTAAAAGATGACAGGAGATGCTTCTTAAGACTGGGAAGAATGAATATCAAACTCTTCTCCCTCTCCAAAGGGCTGACATAAGAGTGGAAACCCAGCCTCCTTTAAGCATGTAGGAAGAAAAGGGGAAAGCAAAAGCCACAGGTTCTGGCACATCACTTTGAAGATGCTTTGTGCCCATCAAACACCAAAAACCTCCTTCCTTCCCCCTCCCTGGTTCAACAATTCAATTAAGTGTCTTCTGGCCTTGCCCAGTGCTGGGGCACTGGCACAAGTCACCCCTCTGGACAAAACACCAAAACAATGGGAAGGTCCCAAAAGCAACTTGAAAAAATTAGGATTCTGTCATTTAACACAGCACCGGGAGTGACCTGGCTGCCCCAAGCCCTGGTAATTCATCTCTGCTCCAAACACCCCAGTGCTTTATTTCCCCACTTTTCAGGGTTTTCCTGCACCCCAGGGAAGGCCAGACACATCTCAGGACATCCATACAGAGGACAATGAGCTGTTCAACTCATCCCAGCCCAGGCACCTCATTATGAAAAGGAAAAAACCAGACAGAGCAAGGAACCAAAGAAGTGAAGATGTGGGCAAAGGAATGAGGAGAGCCAGGTGCACGGTGCCTGCAGAACAGCAGGACAGGAGGTGGTAGCCATGGCCCCAGACAGGCTCACAAAGGCACAGAGGATTTATGAGCAGTCACTCTAAGGAATTAAATTAAAGGGACAGGGAAAACGAATGGCTACAGGAGCTCTGTCCTACAAACAAGGGCAGTCTCAACCCCCTGACAGCCCCAAGGGGAAGGTACCACCCAGCCTGGCAGAGCTCAGGACCTGGGATAAGTCACGACAGAGCAAAGTGGGGCAGGAACAGGTCTCTGGGAGCTGTGCAGGGCAGGGATGCAGCAGGCTGCAGCAAGGTCAGCGGTGCGAGGCCACTGCAGACAGCACCTGCGGGAAGGATGCTCTGGAGAGGACACCCAGCCCTCCCCAGGGGCAGCAGCTCCCCACAGGCCCCATCCCCCTCTCCCCAGCCTCTCCCTGCTCCATCTCTGCCACCCCCACAGCAGGCAGCAGCCGGCTGGCTGCCACTGCAAAGCTGCGGCGCTGTGCATTAGCATTCCCTGCCACGGGATCCCGCCGGAGCCGCAGCCGCAGGGGCTCAGCACCCCCAGGGCACCCACACCGGCTCCAGGGGCACGGGGACGCCACCCCACTCACCTCCCCAGAGCCAAAGCAGAGCCTTCAGCCCATCTCAGAGCCCAGCGATGCTGCAGGAGAAAGATCTGTCTGCAGTGTCCGTCTGTCTGCCAGCAGCCAGGTGTGGAGGAGCCCAGCAGGCAGTGATGCCAGCGGGACAAGGACACAGAGGGGTGAGGTGACAGGGACAGCAGCAGGTGACAAGCCCCCTGCCCTGCCACAAGCACGGTGCCCCTCACCGTGTCCTTCCCAGTCCAGGGCACCCCAGCTTGGCTCGCTGGGAGTTTGAGGCTCCGCCGCCCGGCTGACGTGGATTGGGAAAGCGACGGCTGCCAAGGGCACCTGCAGTCTCCAGGGAGGCAGGAGAGCAGATGCCCAGACGCAGCAGGGATGGCACACAGGGATCTGGAGGAGCACAACCTGCCCTTGAGCTCTGCCATCATCATCTCCACATCCATGCTCACTAAACTGGGTAAGCCACCAGCCTCAGCATCCCCAATCTGCCCCAGCAACACCAGCAGTGGCTGGAGAAGCGCAAAACTCAACTTTGCTCACCTCTGTCTGCCAAGCACTCCTGGCCAAAGAACCACCCTGTTCAGACCAAACTGGGGTCATTATGCTGACAAACAAATCACCACAAACTGCAGTAAAAAGGGAGCTCTGGCAGAGCCAGGAAATCCCAGCTCTTGGGGAAAACGTCCCTATTCCTCCTTTCACCTCCACTGAGTCAGCTCCTACTTCAGCCTGGAGTTGAGCGTATTTAATCTCTTACCCCCTGCTTGTTTCACTTTTTCACCTTAAACAAGTCCCTGACAACAGGAAACAGCATTGCCAGGGGCTGACTCCCAGCTCCAGGTGACCCCAACAAGGAGACACCAATTTCTCCACCTCACCCACAGGCCCAACGTGCTTCCAGCTGCATCCAAGGTGCTCCTGCAGGTCCTGGGCTGGATGCTGTGGGCTCACACTGGCACCTTCCCCAAGCTCCAGCACAAGTTAAAGATCCTTTGAAAAGCCATTCACAGAGAGAGACAGAACCTGCACTGAGCTTGGCCACATTCCCACCCCTCCAGCCTCCAAACACCTCACACAAACTGCATCAGCAAAGTTCAAGGAGCCTGAAAACCCAGGACGTGCTTCAGCAGCACAGCACTATCCTGCCCACATCCTTGTTGGTAAATCATCTCTCTCCACTATCTCCAGTGGCCTCTGACCATGCCAGGAGGTCCAGGGCAGCTGGTACAAAAACCACTTTGACTTGCAGGGAATCAGAAGGGCGTTTTAATGGCTTAATTGCAATCCTGTTCCGAGACATCAGAGCTGGGGGCACTCACAAGCTTATCTCAGGAGAGCAATTCTCCCTTCCTTGGTCTTTCATCCTCCTGCCAAGGCCTCTGCCTTTCCCCAGCACTATTTGCAGGAACTAGCCAGGCAAGGAAAACAGGAGCCCGGAGCAATTTGTTCCCTGAGCTGAGCTCAGCTCGCTCCCCATCTCTGATGTTATCAGCCTCAAATGTCGTGCGTCGCTCTGGGCACCTTCAATATCCTCACCCAGCCAGGAAAAGCTGCAGCAGCCACAGAGTCCAACCAAGGCTCCTCACGCTGCACAGCCAAGTCTGCAGCAGAAAATTCTGGGGATACACATCTCATCCCCCTGAGAGGATGGCAAACTTGTCTCTGAGGATGCTCAATGGATTCTCTTTTACCACAGGTATTTTGGTTCCATGGGATGCTCCGGGATTAGCAGCCTGCTGTTCCCTTGGAGCAGCCTTGTGCTGTTCTCTCTGACAGAGATGATTGTTATGAAAAGGTAAAAACAATCTCTGAGCTGGAGTTGTGCTGAGCCACTGCTGGAAGAGGCAGATCCCAGCCCCACATTCCTCTGCTCTTTCCTCCAGGCCATGTCCACAGCCCAGATAAACAGGGCCTAGTCTCCAACCCCTGCTCCCTGGGACAGAAGACACCTCAAATCCAGCTGACCTTCCCCAAGGGTCAGACACCCCCCAATGCCACCCGTGGCCAGAGCAGGCAGGAGAGATCCCCCAAAGAATGAGGATGTTCCCATTCTCTGTGACTGCTCCGCCTTTGCATCCACGGCTTCCAGGCGGCTGCAGCCCCGAGGGGAACACAATGTTCAGCTGCACAGATCTGTGCAGGGCCTGGAACGTGGATCTGCCTCCCTGACAGCACTGGAAGCTCAGCACTGAGCCCAGAGCACAGGGACAGATCCTCAGGTCGCTGGGGTCCTGCACTCTGCTGCAGTGGCAGGACCAGGGCTCACCCACCCTCGGTGCCACCTGAGCACCCCACAGGGTTGTGGGAGCAGCACTGGGAGATCTCAGAGCTCCTGGGAGACCTTCAGGGATGGAGGGGGACTGAGGTGACTCGGCAGCATCTTCCTGAGCCCAAAGGTGCTCCCACCCACACCTCCAACAGAACCCCTGTCCCCAAAAAACTCAACACTCTGAAATCTCTTGGCCACCCTCCTGAGCTACCCACAGCTGATTCCAGGTTGCTGTTTCTGGCTCTTCTCATATAACAGATCCCTCCTGCTTTGTCCCCACCACAATGCCCTGTCACCTCACAGTCCCACACAAGGGGCCCACCCTGCCTGTCCCCTTCTCGGGGTCACCCTGTCCTCCTGCACTCCTATGCCACATCTGACATCCCCGCTCTGGCCCCAGTCCCCCAGAACCTGCCCTGCAGGTACTGCTCCTCCCCTCACCCCCATGCGGGTCAGGGTTGTACCCCAGTACAGACCCCTCTCTCCCCTGTACCCAAGCCCTTCTCTCCCACCCCAAACTGGGCCAGCAGCCCCCTGGCCCACACCTGTCACCCCCAGACCGGCCCAGCCCCTCACCGGTACCAATGTCCCTCTCTGCCACTGAATGGGGACAAGCCCCGCTCCCCAGTCACCGTCACACTGGATCAATTCCAGCTTTCCCAGCACAACCCCCACCTGTGGGGCTGCTCCTCCCAGAGCCGGGTCACGGTCGTGTTCTCCCCACAAAGCAGCTTCTCCCCACAACCGAGGGCTGCTCCCAGAACCGGAGGCTGCATCCCCACCCCAACCGGGGCTGGGCCCCCCGACCAGGGGCTACTGCCGCCTCCAGACCGGGGAGACTCTCACCCCGCAGCCGAGAGCTGCTCCCCCCGAACCACGGGCTGTTCACCCCCAGAACCACGGGCTGTTCAACCCCAGCACCACGGGCTGTTCAACCCCAGCACCACGGGCTGTTCACCCCCAGAACCACGGGCTGTTCACCCCCAGAACCACGGGCTGTTCACCCCCAGCACCAAGGGCTGTTCTGCCCCAGCACCACGGGCTGTTCACCCCCAGAACCACGGGCTGTGCTCCCCCCCGAACCACGGGCTGTGCTCCCTCCCGAACCATGGGCTGTTCACCCCCAGAACCAGGGGCTGTTCACCCCCCAGCACCACGGGCTGTGCTCCCCCAGCACCACGGGCTGTGCTCCCCCAGCACCACGGGCTGTTGTGCCCCAGCCGGGGGCTGCTCCCTGCTTGCACCGCAGGCTGTGCCCCCGCAGGAGAGGCTCCTGCCGGCACCCGGCGGCTGCCTCCCCCCTAACCGAGAGTCCTCCCCCGCCACAGCCGGGGGCTGCACCCCCGAACACGGATCTGATTCCCCGCTCCCCTCGCTACCTTCTTGGGTGCCTTGGTGACGGTGGCCATGAAGGAATATTTCTCAGCGTCCTCCACCTCCTTGGCCTGCTTCTCCTCGCCGCCGGCGGGCTCCGGCACCGACATCCTGATGCGGCGGGGAAGGCGGGGCGGGCCGCGGCCGCCGGCAGGACGAAAGGGGGCACGGTCCGGCGGGGCGGACGGGGGAGTACCGCGGGTGGCTCCGGCTCTGGCTCGGCTCGGTTCCGCCCGGCCGGTCCCTCACGCTCGCTGCGCTGCCGCCGGCGCGGTGCCTGCGGCGGGTCTGCGGCCGCCGCGCCAGGGGCGGGGCCTCGTACGTCACTGCGCCGTGACGTCACTGCGCACCCGCCGGGCTGCTGAGGCCGTGGGGAGCGGGCGAGGGGCAGGGCGCCCCCTGGCGGACAAGGAGGGGAGGGCGCTGAAGGGGGCGTGGCCAAATGTATGGGGGCGTGGTCATAATGTGGGGGCGTGGTCAAACTGGGGCGTGGAACCTCAGCGCCGGCCAAATCCCAATTAACCGCAATAATTACATAACTTAAATAAATTTCTATATAAATGTTTATATAGGCATTATATTTAAACATTAAAACTAATTAAATTAATTGCTTCGACTAAATGAAATAATTATAAAGATTAATTTTATACATTAAATAGCAACCATATAAATGAAATATTAATTATATATAAATGTGTAAAAATATGTTAATTTATTTATAAGTTATATATGTTATATATGTTAATATATAACATATATAAGTTATAAACGTTATATATATTAATTTATAAATTACGTATGTTATATATGTTAATTTATAACATATATGTTATAAACTTTATATATATTACTTGTAAGTAATATACATTTACATTTATAAGTGATTATAGAACTATAAAATTTGTGTAAATTCATTGTATGCATATGTATAATGTGCATAAATTTATATGTTGAATAACTGAATTATATATATTTAATTAATAAATTATATAAATTTATATATAATTTTTCTAAATGAATACAGAAACTAAATAAGTTACATAAATTAATTGATTAATTAGTTGGGAAACAAAATCTAAAGCTAAAGAATGAGGGTTTTCAGGGTAAAACCAAAAAATTGTGTTTTTTCAGAGGGAAGAAGTAGGAGGAAAAGCATGATTAATCAGGAAAATAGTTTGAATAAAACAGAGGTAAAAGTAAATTGGTGTAAAAATAAAACATCAAGGAGTGTGCTCATCCCAGGTGTGTGTGTGCCCACCCCAGGTGTGTGTGCCCATCCCCGGGTGTGTGTGTGCCCATCCCAGGTGTGTGTATGCCCATCCAGGTGTGTGTGTGCCCATCCCCGGGTGTGTGTGTGCCCATCCCCAGGTGTGTGTGTGCCCATCCCCAGGTGTGTGTGTGCCCATCCCCGGGTGTGTGTGTGCCCATCCCCAGGTGTGTGTGTGCCCATCCCCGGGTGTGTGTGTGTGCCCATCCCCGGGTGTGTGTGTGCCCATCCCCAGGTGTGTGTATGCCCATCCAGGTGTGTGTGTGCCCATCCCCAGGTGTGTGTGTGTCCATCTCCAGGTGTGTGTGTGCCCATTCAGGTGTGTGTGTGTCCATCTCCAGGTGTGTGTGTGCCCATCCCAGGTGTGTGCCCATCCCCGGGTGTGTGTGTGCCCATCTCCAGGTGTGTGTGTGCCCATCCCAGGTGTGTGCCCATCCCCGGGTGTGTGTGTGCCCATCCCCAGGTGTGTGTGTGCCCATCCCCGGGTGTGTGTGTGTGCCCATCCCCGGGTGTGTGTGTGTGCCCATCCCCAGGTGTGTGCCCATCCCAGATGTGTGCCCATCCCCGGGTGTGTGTTTGCTCCATCCCAGGTGTGTGTTTGCTCCATCCCAGGTGTGTGTGTGTGTTTGCTCCATCCCAGGTGTATGTTTGCTCCATCCCAGGTGTGTGTGTGCCCATCCCAGGTGTGTGTGTGTGCCCATCCCCGGGTGCGTGTGTGCCCATCCCCAGGTGTGTTAACCCCCTCGGTGCTTGTCCCCTGGCCCCGGACAGGCTCGGCCGTGCTGGCCCCGCGGTCGCGGCTCGGTGCCAGCCCGGGGTCAGGGCAGTGCCCTCCCGGCCCTCATTAGCCATTAACGAGCCGAGCGGAGCCACCGCGTCCCCGCGCTCACCCGCCCACATCCCCAGCCCGGCGTGGGGGTGCTGGGCACTGTTTGGGGGCGCTGAGCACTGTTTGGGGGTGCTGAGCACTCTTTGGGGGTGCTGAGCACTGTTTGGAGGCGCTGAGCATTTTTTGAGGGTGCTGAGCACTGTTTGGAGGCGCTGAGCACTCTTTGGGGGCGCTGAGCACTGTTTGGGGGTGCTGAGCACTGTTTGGAGGCGCTGAGCACTGTTGGGGGGCGCTGAGCACTATTTGGGGGTGCTGAGCACTCTTTGGAGGCGCTGAGCACTGTTTGGGGGCGCTGAGCACTATTTGGGGGTGCTGAGCACTTTTTGGGGATGCTGAGCACTGTTTGGGGGTGCTGAGCACTCTTTGGAGGCGCTGAGCACTGTTTGGGGGCGCTGAGCACTATTTGGGGGTGCTGAGCACTGTTTGAGGGTGCTGAGCATTGTTTGGGCGTGCTGAGCACTGTTTGGGGGTGCTGAACACTGTTTGGAGGCGCTGAGCACTTTTTGAGGGTTCTGAGCCTGGCCAGGGCTTCCTCCCGCACTCCTCCTCCTCACCCTCCTGCAGGCGGCTCCTGCACTCCAGGGAGGGTCACAACCAACCTGTCCCCAGTCCAGGGACACTGAGGGGCCCCATCCTCATCCCGGACCGCGGTCCCGGCCCCGCAGAGTCCCCACATGGGCTCTGGGGACATTCCAGGACAGACAGACAGACAGGCGGGGCTCTGATCCCGGGCCACCCCGACCCCATCCCCAAACGCCCCCCAGGCAGCCGGGACGGGTTAGGCCTGAGCCCTGCTCCTCCTTCACTGCAAATCCAAGCTGGGAAAACATCCGCGTGTGGGTTAAAACCCATGGGGAAAACAGCAGATAACGGTTTTTAACCAAAATCACTTTGTCTGGCCACAAAACGGCCTCTGGGCACCTAAACCCTGCAGCAGTTCCTGGGCCAAACCCCTGTCCCGGAGCCGCCGTGCCCCGGGGCCGCGGGGCCTTTCCGCCGTTCCTGCCCCGTCAGCAGCTCTGCGGTGGCGCTGGGGAGGCTCCCAGGGCGGGCACAGCTCTCTGGGGGCTCCTGCCGGGGGTCTCAGCACAGCCGGGGGGGTCTTCGAGTGCTTGGGAGGTTTTGGAACAACACGATGAGCCCGAGGTGTCCCAGCCCTGCCAATGCCACAAGCAGCAGGGTTGTGGGGACACCCGGGACCCCCGGTGACCACAGTCTGTGCCACTCCATGCCAGCCTGTGCTTCAGGTCCCGGGAGCCTCTTGCTGATGCTTTCTCCTCCCAGCATGCATCTTTTCCCCCAAACCCCCCGTTCTCATCCCATCAAAGCTCCTTTTTGCAGTGCCAGCACCCATTTGAGACCCCAGAAGGGACCCCTGGGTGCTCCCACCCTCCATGCCCCAAGATGGGGGATTCTTTTCTATCCCTGCAAGTGCTGAGGGACAGGACTGTAGCACCATCCTGAGTAGGGGGCTGAGAGCAGGTTTTGCCCCCCAGATTGCAGGGGCTGGGGGTGGAAGGTGCCCAGGGCAGGGAATCACATCCTGCCCCCACACAGGGTGGGGAAAAGGCCCCAGCTGGGAGCATGAGGAGCAGAGGGACCCTCCTGACCTGAACCCGAGGGCAGGGAGACAGAGTTCAGCATTTTTCCTGCATTTTCCAGGTGCTTTTACAGCACACAGAGCAGCCAGAAAAAGTCAGGTGTGAAGGACTGTGGGGTGTAAGTACAGAGGGGTTGGGGACTGGTGAAAAAATAAAATATACCAGGCAGCCTGGCATGCTCCCACCTCTGCTGCCCAGCTCTGCCACAGCTTCAAGCTGCCATCATCCAGCTCCAGCCACCCTCTCCTGTGCAGCTCTGGAGCACCCTGGAGCACCCTGGAGCATCCTGGAGCAGGCCAGAGACTCGCTGCCCTCAGAACCCCCAAACCCGGGCACGGTGCCCACCCCTAAGAGCAGCCTCTGGCCTCAAACACCCCCCAAATGTGACCATAATGACCGTGGCACGGACCCAGCAGGATATATATAGGTCCCACTTCCCTGGGAAGGGGATGTGGACCTGGGAAACCCCCGGCTGCTGCTGGGGAGAGGAAGGGCCAGGCTGAGTCAGCTCCCCTCGAGGAATCCTGTTTGTCAGCAAACAAGGGCAGCAGCTCAGCCCTGGCACTCACAGAACACTCCCAAATCCCCTCCTGCCCTTGCCACCCCCTTGGATGAGCGATGGGGATGTTCACCCTGCACACCCCATGGGCTGTAGGGACCCAGGGTGGTGTGGGAGCCCCCTGGCATCCCCTGGAGATGCTGGATGTGTGCAGGGGGAGAAGGATGTGGGGCTCCCCTGCTCCTGGAAAGAAGGAAGGGGAGCAGGGGAGCAGCAGCAGGGGAGGAAATGCCTCTTCCAGGACTGTCACTCTAAGCAAAGTGCTCCAGGAAACTTTGCCTCAAGTGTGTTTGCTTTAAACAGCTGCTTCCCAACCGTTCACACAGATTTTGGGGGGCCCCCAGCACCAGAGCCGGTGCCTGGAGGTCTCAGCAATGCCAGCAGAGCTGGGGCAGGAAGGGCAGATGAATCCCTCTGCCCTCATTCCAGTGGCCATGAACTCCCACATGCATCCACAGGGAAGCAGGTCAGGGTAACAACACCAGAACTCAGCCCCAGTCACCCCCTCAGGGACCCCAGGGCTGAGACAGCTCAGTCCCCCCTTGCATCCCAGACTTACACCCAGCTACACCTCTCTGTTTATTAATAATATTAAATATACAAGTTGTTTTCCATTATTTTCTTTAAATAGACTTTTAAATGCCTTTGTATAAAATATTTCAGGATTTCATTGTATAAAAAAAAAAAAACAAAAAAAAACCAAACCCATCCCAAAACCAACAAAAAGCCCCAACCAAACAACAACAACAACAACAAAAAAAAGGCAAAATAAATCCAACATGGGTAAAGGCAAGTTTTCTCCCCCAGGAGCAGCTCCTCCACAGTGTAAACTGGTGACTTACACCACCAGGAGTTTGGCCCCAGACTTCCTGCTGCATCAGGGCTTCTATCCTGATTTACACCAGTCCCTCGCCCAGGAACCCCCTCCTTCTGCCGGTCATAAATACACACACATATATATATTTATATAAAAAAACCCCTAATTAATAGGTATGCTTCCTTTAAAAACAGTTGGGTTTGTCCATATTTTCATCCTTCATATAAAAATAATGCTTGAAACTCCCAGAGCAGCGCGGGCCACGCTTCATCCGGGGCTGGAGGGAGCCATTGGGGCATCTCCAGGGCTGGCGTGTCCCAAACCAGGCTCTTCCCAAAGCCCCAGGGTGCCCAGCTGGGGCAGTTCCAGCTCTTACACCCACGTGGATCCCATCTTCCCCAGCCCCATTCCCTTCTCCAAAGCGCAGTCACCAAAGAAATGGAATCCCAGCGAGGCCAGCTCGTGGTGAGGACCCTGTGAGGGGCACACGGCCCCCCCCAGAACACTTGTGCAGGATAAAGACTTTCATCCACTCCACTAAAAAATAAAAAATAAGCCCTAAAAACAGGAGGATGGGGAGGGACTGGGATGGTGCCAAAGGTCACCCCAAACCCAGCCCCCTGCAGGGACGGGTGGGCTTTAAATATTCACAGTGTGAGGGTTTGAGTTGCAAGTCAGGGCTGGGGGTCTCAGGACTGGCCCCCCCAGAATTCAGGATGCTCCAGTTGAAGCCTCAGGAAAGGCAGGGTGAAGGGAGGCAATGGGTGCTGCTCCAAACCCACTCTGCTGGGATGGGAGAAGAGCCAGAGGACTTGGGGAGCCAAACCCTTCCATCTTCATCCAGCTCTGGCCGCGTCCAAGTGGGGTCAGCTTCCATCACCCACATCCAGCACTCCACGGTCCTGCTCAGCACCGCAGCATCACGCCAGCCTGCAGGCATGCATGGCTCCAGCCCTTCGCTTCCTGGTGCCCAGGGGTCCCACTCAGGGCACATCCCCCCATCCTTCTGTCCCTGCCAGGGAGTTTTTTGCAGTCTCTGGCCACCGGCGCGGGGCAAGGGCAGAGGGAGTGTCAGCGTCACGGTGGGATCGCGGCGAGGCCGGCGCGTGCCAACCCTCCTTCCGTCCGCATCCGTCCCCCGAGCAGCTTCACATCCTGCCTGGAGCCCTGGGAAAAGGAGAGGAGAGAGATGAGCAGGAGCTGGGGCTCTGCCAGGGAGGGCAGCGTGGGGAGAAACACACGAAAACCACAGGAAAAAATACTATGTATATTAAGAAAGTGCCAGTAATGGATTAACGAGCTGCGAAACCACATGCTGGCAGCGCCGGGGCGCAGACCTGCTCCTGTCCGTGTCTTCCCACTCAGAATTTCCCTGCCCGTGGCCAAGCTCAGCACCGATGGGGACACAATACTGTCCTCACAGCTCAGACCGGAGCCCTTCAAGGTCCCACCCAGCCCCTGATCACCTCAGAGATCCTGAGTCTCCAGCTCTGAACATTCCCTTGCTCCCTGCAGCGCCCTGTGACAGAAAGATGGGGGGGTTTAGAGCAGGGTCGCCCAGGGAGGGGGTCCCCAAAGCCCCCCCATGAAGGTCACACCCACCTCCTCTCAGGCTCCTCGGGGTCACAGCCTCCATCCTCCAGCGGCCGCTGCAGGACCTGTGTGGAGGGAGGGAAATGAGCCCTGGGGAAGGGGAGGAGGCTGCAGCAGCAGGGTGGCAAATCTCCCGAATAACACCCTCCCACCAAGCTCAGCATCACCAATTAATTGTCCCCCAGTCACAAAATTATAAGGGAAATGGGGCTCAGCCCACACTGGTGAAGAGACAAGTGGGGAAACTGAGGCAGGAGAGAATCTTGGTGCCCAGGGAGGAGACGAGGTGGGGTCTTACCCCAAAATTATGGAGAAAATGGGGCTCAGCCCACACTGGCCAAGAGACAAGTGGGGAAACTGAGGCAGGATCTTGTCCCCAGGGCAGAGACAAGATGAGGGAGGGAAATGAGCCCTGGGGAAGGGGAGGAGGCTGCAGCAGCAAGGTGGAAAATCTCCCAAATAACATCCTCCCACCAAGCTCAGCATCACCAATTAATCGTCCTCCAGTCTCAAAATTATGGGGGAAATGGGGCTTAACCCACAGTGGCCAAGAGACAAGTGGGGAAACTGAGGCAGGAGAGAATCTTGGTGCCCGGGGAGGAGACGAGGTGGGGTCTTACCCCAAAATTATGGGGAAAATGGGGCTCAACCCATCTAGCCAAGAGACAAGTAGGGAAGCTGAGGCAGGAGAGAATCTCCTGGTGGCCGGGGCAGAAACAAGGTGGGGTCTTACCCTGGATTTATACTTGTAGAAGAGCAGCCCTCCAGTGGCCAGCAGGACGGCCACCACACTGGCCACCGTAATGTAGATGAGGGGCTCCTGGCGGCCCTCGCTGGCGGGCGGCTCCTTCCTGCGCTGCTCTGCGCCCAGAACAAAGCCAGAGTCAAAGCTGGGCCCGGCCCCGCCGCCATCCTCGGGGCCCCGCAGCCGGCTGAGCCCCCAGCCCCACGCCCTGGCCCTGTCCCTGGCGCTGCCCGGGGCTCGCAGCTCCGGGGCCATCCTGGAGAAGCGGAGCTGCGTGACCGCGGCCGCGGGACGGATCCGGGCTGCGCCGGGCGATGCTGTCGGAGGGCCGGTCCTGAGCCCGCCGCGCTGCTCCGGGAGGATGGAGCCTCCCCACTGCTGGCCTGGATCCTGCGGCAGGTGGCCGGTGCCCCACTCCACCAGCTCTCCGTCCCCGCGGAGGACGGGGATGTCACCTAGTGCCAGGCTCAGCGTCCCGGCCGGATCCTGGAGGGCTTCGGCACTGCTGCCTGGAGCTGTCTGCTTCATCCCGGGGGCCAGCGCTGTGTCACCTAGCCCGGCAGCCGGGACCTCCTCGGTCCCTGAGCCCCCGTCCGTGCTACTGGGGGGCTGAGATGGGGCCTCTAAGTCAGCGAGGGTGGCATGGAGGAGGCTGGAAGGGACCCGGGTGCTAGCGGGTGCCGTGTCCCTGCCAGCGGCGGCAGAGAGGGAGGGCTGGGTGGCAGAAGGGAGGGCAGGGGACAGGCAATTGCAGTCAGGATCTGTCCCCACACCTGAAAGAAGGAGAGAGAAGAGACAGCCGTGGGGTCACCAGCCTCCAAGAGGGGCACAGGCAGCAGATCTGAGGTCGGGGCCACTGTCCCCGTCCCTCCCCGCAGCCCCGGGCAAGCGGGTCAAACAGCCCCTCAAAAAATGGGAGAGCCAGGGAGAGGCAGGGAACAGGCAGGAGCAGCGTGAGGGTGACAAGCAACGGGTGGGATGAAGCAAACCCGAGTCATCGGGTCCCCTGAGCGGGTGGCAGTGGGTTATTCACAACTTGCAGGAGCCAGAGAGCCACGTTTAAGGTCCCCACGGCACAAGGACATGGCACAGCTCCGACATGGGGTGACAGTGGGACATCTCCTCCATGCAAACACAGCACGGGCACTCGCGGAAGCGCAGACGGCAACACAGGGCTCCTCCACCCCGCAGAACACTCGCCCCGAAGGCTTGGCCAGGGGAAACTGAGGCACGAGGCAGCTGAAGTGACACAGCCAAGGTCATGCAGCGTGTTGGTGGCACAGCAGTCCCTTCATTTCTCTGTGTTATGCTCCATCCGGCACTGGGGCTCTGAGATAGAGCCTGATGCCTCCTTGGCCCCCCTCACATCTCTCCCTTGCCTTGTTCCAGCAGGATTTAGCCCAAATCCCACTTTCAAATGGCAGCCAGCCCCTTCTCCCCCGACACTGATGCAGAGCCCGCTGACACAGGAAAGGGGCCAAGGTGGACACGTGCCACACCCACAGACACACGACTCTTAAGATGCTCCATGCAGGCGAGCCCAAGCCCCCCAGACTGGCACAGGTTTACTGGGCAGAGGCCAAGCCTTGGCATCTCACCTGGTGAGGATCCAGCCTTCTTGGGCCCCAGGCACACCCTGCGGTAAACTCGGCTGCAATCCTTCTCAAAAGTCTCCCGTTCCTGCAGCAGGCGCTTGATGTCCTGGAAGAAATCCTTCACCAGCACCAGCATCTCGTAGGGGGACGTGGTGAACTCCTTGAAGCACATCTGTGAGAGCTGGAGGAAGCACCAGGCTCAGCATCAGCTCCATGACCACCCAGTGTCACCCCCACAGACACCACAGCACTCCCAAGGCAGGATGTGCTGGCTCCTCGTGGCTCCATGCACAGCCCAGCTCTGCTCTGCTCTACAGCCCTGCCACACACCCACCCCAGGGCACTCTGCACATCCCATTGCACCCCGGGACAGTCTGAACATCCCATTGCACCCCAGAACACCCTGCACATCCCATTGCACCCCAGAATACTCTGCACATCCCATTGCACCCCAGAACACTCTGCACATCCCATTGCACCCCAGAACACTCTGCACATCCCATTGCACCCCAGGGCACTCTGCACATCCCATTGCACCCCAGAACACTCTGCACATCCCATTGCACCCCAGGACTCTGCACATCCCATTGCACCCCAGGACTCTGCACATCCTATTGCACCTGGGCTCTCTGCACATCCCATTGCACCCCAGAATACTCTGCACATCCCATTGCACCCCAGAACACTCTGCACATCCTATTGCACCCCAGAACACTCTGCACATCCCATTGCACCCCAAAATGCTCTGCTCGTCCCATTTCACACCAGCACAGTCTGGACACCCCACTTCATCCCAGAATACTCTGCACATCCCATTTCACCCCAGGATGCTCTGCACACCCCATTGCACCCCAGGACACTCTGCTCATCCCATTGCACCCCAGGACACTCTACACATCCCATTTTACCACAGCATGCTCTGGATATTCCACTTCACCCCAGGACACTGCACATCCCACTTCATCCCAGAATGCTCTGGACACCCCATTTCACCCCAGGATGCTCTGGACACCCCATTTCACCCCAAAATGCTCTGCACATACCATTTCATACCCAGCATGCTCTGGATATCCCACTGCACCCCAGGGCACTCTGCACACCCCATTGCACCCCAGCATGCTCTCCTCATCTCATTTCACCCCAAGATGCTCTCCTCATCTTATTTCACCCCAGGATGCTCTGCACATCCCATTGCACCCCAGGATGCTCTGCACATCCCATTGCACCCCAGGATGAGGACCCAGGCCCAAAGCCCCACCAGGCTGGGGTGACTGTACCATTCTCTCCTCATCATCCTCCTCCCTGATGCAGGGGTCCACGTTGTCATCGATGCTTTTGTACATCCTGCGCACCGTCTTCATCTTCTGGGCGTTGGACGAGTTCTCCTTGAACTCTGTTCTCTCCAGGATCTTGCCCATCAGGGGAAAAGCAGCTTTCACATAGCAGATGGAGTCATTCTGCAAGGACACAGTGACAAAAAGTGACAGTGGTTACCAGATGGGCGTCCCACTCTGCCTGGGGGAAACTGAGGCACAGAGGCACCAAATGCTTTTCTACAATCCCACAGGGTTCCAAAGTGGGACTTGGAAGCCACCTGGCCTAGCAGGATGGGTCCCTCCTGGGCTGTCTCCTGCAAAGGGAGATGAGAGGGGAGAGTGGGGATCTGGGGACCTCCCACCATGCCCCAGCCAGCCCCAATTCCTGTCCCCTACTGTCCCCAGCAAGAAACCACTCACCAACTGCATCTTGTCAATGAACGTGAAGGAGACCCTGCCTGGGTGCTGCATCTGGGTGTCAGCCTGGAAGGACAAAGCAGGATGTCACCCACATCCCCAGGAAGGACAAAGCAGGATGTCACCCACATCCCCAGGGACAGCACTGAGCCCCAGATATGCCATGGTCTGAACATGGGGCGCCTGAGACCCCCAAATCCACAGGGCTAGGAAGACTTTGCTCCCATTCCTGCTTCATCCCATCCCACACTCCTCCTCCTCACACGGGCACATCCCTAAGGTTGATGCAGTGGCAGGAGTGAGCTCAGGATTCCTGTTCTCATCAGGATGTTGTACTTCCAAATTCACAGACCTTCTCCTGCCTTTCCCTGCCTGCTCCCAGCCCGCCTCTCTTCCTCCTCCTCCTCTTCCTGCCAGCGCCACAGCAGAGCCCAGCCCTGCTTAATTCTCCTCGGGTCTCTCCCGCACCACTCTCTCCTCTAAATCCAGGCTGCAAAAGAGCATCCTGCGGTGCAGGAGGTGGCCGTGACACCAGGGTCACACATTCCCCGGGATCACACAGCGCCGGGGTCCCACACGCAGCGCTGCCGGCCGCCCATGCCACGACCCTTTCCAACGGCAGGAAAAACCCATCCGAACCAAACGCTCTCCCTCCGGGCTGCCATCCCAGGCCGGGAGGGCGAGGGCTGGCAGAATTACCGGCCGGCAATTCTCCTCCTAGCCTGGGATGCCGTCCCGGAAACAATTGCTCCATTATCCTGCAGGCGCTGGAGCGAGGGCCAGCTCCTCCATCGGCGAGGAGAGGGCTGCAATCCCCAGCAGGAAAACCACATCTTCCATTCAAACCTGCTCCGTCCCCTTTCTCCCACAGCCGCGGACTCAATTTTAATCCCTGGGCGGAGAGCAAAGGCTCCGGGATGTGCTGTGCACAGAGGGCTGGGGCAGAGGAAGCCGAGCTCGCCCACAGCAAAGCTCCTGGCCCCGCAGCTCGGTGGTTAAAGAGGAAGAGGTGAAGCGAGCCCGGACACGGCGGTTACACCGAGCTCGGAGCGCAGCAGCTCTCGGGGACTCGGAGGCGCCGCTCCCGTCCCTCGCCCGCACACCCCTCTTGCTGCAGGCAGAATTTAATCTGCGACAACCCTGCAAATCCCTGCGTGCCCCCGATTCCCGCTTCTCCCCTGAACATCCGCGTGATTCCCCGCTCGGAGGTGAGCCAAGGGCCACGGAGACAGAGATAGGGCCCCGGCAGCTGGATCGGCTGGGGCAGGGCTGGCCGTGCTGCGGGGCTGCTGCCAGCACCCAGGGCTGCCCACGGGCTGGGCGGGATGCCGGCCCCATCGCCCGGCTCCATCGCCCGGCCGGGCCCCCCTCGCTGCCTGCCACCCACCCACAGCCCCGTTGCCAGCCCAGCTTCCAGGCAAGCAGCTGGACTCAGGAATGCAGCCGGATTCCTCTGCTTAACCCCTGCGCAGCCGCCCAGCAAGCACCGCAGCCCGCAGCGCCGGCCCCTCCGCTGCTTTCCCCGCGCCCCTGCACCGATCCAGACTCGCTCCTGTCCCCTTCCCGCCCTCGCTCCTGCTTCCCTCTCCTCTCGTTCCTCCTGGTGTCACTTTTCCGTGGCTCCCTTGATAAAGGCACGACATCTGTCACCCCCTCGGTGCCCACGTGTCCCTTGTGCCCAGGGATGCTCAGCTCCTGGGTACCATCGCTTCACTAGGGCAGCTGAAAATCGCCCCATTTCCTTATTTCAGCACTAAAAAAGAGCTGCTTTGTGCCCGTCTGGCCCCAAATGAGCCCCCATGGCACGGCACAGCCCCGGAAGGGCACTCACCAGCTCCTCCAGCTCGGCCAGGTGCCTGTCGGTGATGATCTGCTGGCAGTAGCTGTTCTGCTCCGTCTCATGGATGCGGAGCAGGAGGAGGAGGAGGGACGGCAGCAGGGAGCAGCGGAGCAGGCACACCTGAGCACGACACGGGAAGAGTTTGAAGCAGGGATAACCCACACACACGCCAAGCCCCCTGCCCCTCTCCACCACCCCGCAGCGTGACCACCTCTGTGGCAGCCGGGACTTGGCCACGGTCCAGCGGGATAATCCCACTGTGGTCCTCCAACCCCGTGCCTATCCCCATCCTGCTATTTTTAGGAGCTCCAGGTCAGCAGGGAATTTCCCAAGGCCCGGTGACACAAGCCTGGATGTGGCTCTTGGCCACCTCCACATTCCCGATCCAGCCCCTCTCCCCTCTCCCGCACCATTTCTCCGTCTCTCCTGCAAATCTCCTCCTCCGCCCTGGCTCTCCAGAGCCCATCTGACACACTGACCCACCCATCCCCAAAAATCCTCTTCCCACCCTCCAGACCCCCCCAGCTGCACCCGCCGGGCTCTTTCCATGCAGCAGCTCTGGCCTCGTCCCAAATTTCCCTCCCAATCCCCCTGCAAAGAAGCGGGGAGGCCCCGATCCGTGGCGGGACCCCGGTGAGAAACGGGGCTTGTCCCAGCGCCAGGACTCCCGAGGAGGGGGCGGCGGGGACCCTCGGGTGGGGGTGCACCCCCGCCTCCCGGGCCACCGGCAGGGAGAGGGTGCCTGGGTGATGGGTGGGGGGGAATTTCCCTTGGATGATGGCCAGGAATCCTCCCCTCTTGTGAAACTCCAAGATGCCGCCCGGGCCACCGCCGAGATGTGGCCGCGGCTGAACGGAGCCTCACCCCGCCGGGAACGGGGCTGGGGACGGGGCTGGAACAGGGAACGGGGCTGGGGACGGGGCTGGAGCCGGAGACGGGGCTGGGGACGGGGCTGGGGACCGGGACGGGGCTGGAGCCGGGCCGGGGGTTGGAGCCTCATCGCGCAGGTCCGGGAATGGAGCCGGGGCTGCAGCATCCCCGCGCCGGGGACGGGGCTGGGGCCGGGGCTGAAACCGGGGCCTCCCCACGCCGGGTCTGGGAATGGTGACCAGGCTGGAGGCGGGAACCGGGATCCGGAAAGCGGGGCTGGAGCCGCGGCTTCACCCCGCGGGTCCGGGGCTGCCACCGCCAACCGAGGCGGGGCTGGAGCATCCTCCGCCGCGAGCCGGGACCCCCGGAGGAGGGGACCCCACCACAGGGGCACGGGGACACCGGGGGCCGCCGCTCCCGCACAGGTGGCAGCGGGCGCCGGGTTGAGGGGGGGTCTCCGCGGCCGCGGGGAGCGGGAGGGGCCGCCGTACCTTGGCTCCGAGGCGGGGCATGGGGGCTGCCGTGGGACCGGGGCCGGGCGGAGCGGGCGAGACGGCGGCAGCGGCGGGGCCGAGCGGGGCCGGGCTGAGCCGCCGCCGCGGCCGCGCTCCCCTTTATAGCACCGCGGCAGCATGTGGTTTATGAGAAAGCAGCTGGCGAGCCGCCAGGCCCGGCGCGGCCCGGCCCGGGCCAGCACCGGGAGGGCACCGAGCGGCACCGGCCGGCGCTGCTGGGTCCCAGCAGAACCGCTCGGGTCCGATCGGAACCGCGCGGGTCGGGCTGGATCCGATCGGAACCGCTCGGGTCGTTCAGTGGGTTGGATTCGCCACCGCTGGGCTCGGATCGGCGCCGTTCGGGTCAGGCTGGAGCCGCTCGGTTACGATGGGATGGGCTCGGATTTCCCGGAATTGGATCGGCTCAGCACGGCTCGGCCCGGGGCACCGCGTGTGTGAGCCCCCGTTATCACAAACACAAGCGGTGTGCTCACCTGGGCACACACACACATCTGCACAGATGTGCCAGGGACAGACACCAGCCTGGATGGCCACGGTCACCCCAGGCATCGGCAGCCACGGGCGCATACACAGCCCTGAGCCTGGCACACGTGTGTGCACACACACAGCTGTGCGTGCATGCACACAGAACGTGCACGTGTGCTCACACATCCCCTGTATGTGCATGGTCACCCCGGGCACTTGTGAAGGTGTGAACATACACACAGCACCCCTGGGTGTGCAGGGACACCCCTCAGAGCACACACAGAGCTCTGGGCCTGGCACATGTCTGTGCTTGTTTGTCCCTGGGTACACATACACACACACATACAGACACAGACAGACAGACACAGACACACACAGACACACAGACACACACACAGAGCTCTGGGCCTTGCACATGTCTGTGCTTGTTTGTCCCTGGGTACACACACACACACACACACACACACAGACACATCAACACACACACACAGACACACACACAGCACGCAGACACACACAGATAGATGTATACAGACAGACACACACACACACACACACATGTATGCACATATGATGGACACCCATCAACACATGCAGGGATGGATGCATCAGCAAGGGTGTGCACGGACAGATCCATGAGCATTGATCAGCCCACGTGAGCACAGATCCATCTGCACGGATGGACCCACACGTGCACCAGCAGATCCATCTGTAGGGATGTGCATGGACAGACAGCTGCATATGTGTGCATGATAGACCTGCACAGACATGGACAAATCCCTGTGCATGGATGGGTCCACATGAACATAGATCCAGGGGTATGGATGGGTCCACACATGCATGGACAGATCCATGTTTGCATAGACAGATCCCTGTGTGTGTGGACAGGTCCATGTTTGCATGGACAAATCCATGTTTATATGGATAAATCTATGTTGGCAGGGACAGATCCTTGTGTGCATGGACAGATCCATGTTTGCATAGACAGATCCCTGTGTGTGTGGACAGATCCCTGTGTGTGTGGACAGGTCCATGTTTGCATGGACAAATCCATGTTTATATGGATAAATCTGTGTTGGCAGGGACAGATCCATGTGTGCATGGACAGATCCATGTGTGCATGGACAAATCCATGTTTATATGGATAAATCTATGTTGGCAGGGACAGATCCATGTGTGCATGGAGAGACCCCTGTTTACATGGACAAATCCTTGTTTATATGGATAAATCTATGTTGGCATAGACAGAGCCATGTGTGCATGGATGGATCTGTGTTTGCATGGACAGATCCCTGTGTACATGGGTGGATCCACGTGTGCATGGACAGATCCCTGTGTGCATGGACAGATCCCTGTGTGCATGGACAGATCCCTGTGTACATGGGTGGATCCCTGTGTGCATGGCTGGGTCCATTTGTGCACAGATGCATCCCCATGTGCACAGGCAGACCCCTTTGCACAGGTGGATCCCTGGATAGATCCATGCACAGTGATTGTGAGGGGCTGCATTTGGGGCCAGCAGAGCCACACAACAAGCCCCATTCCCAACTGTGGGATTTTCCTCTTCGCTGCCTGTTTATTTTCAGGCGACTGGGAGTGATTAGTGGCCACGAGGTGATCCATGGCAGTGCCAAGCACTCTGACTGACGGGAAACCGAAAGCAAACTGCTCCACACACACAGAGAGAGATGCGGCTGCAACAGGGGACGGTGACAACGGCGGGGTCACGTGTTGGTGACAGCCACCACATCCGAGCATGGAGCCACCAGCAGGATCTGCTCACCGGGGCCGGAAACCCTGCTGGGGCTGCAGGAGCTGCTGTGGGGTTTCCTTGGAGCTGAGAGCTGATGGCAAGAGTGGAGGGTTGGGATCAGGGACCTGCTGGAGGAGATGGGGAAGAGCTGGGAAGCAGCTGGAGCTGGGGACAGCAGTGACAGCCCCAGGATAGTGTCAGATCTGCACCAGCACACGGGTGTCACAGGTCTTGTCACCTTCAGTGTGGCTTAGCAACTGCAGCAGATAAACATCTGAAGGTGCTGAAGGTGACAGGTTGAAGGGAGGACTCTGCATGAGAAATCAATCATCCTCCCAAACAACCCCTTCTCTCCCCAAACACTGAGACAATACCCCCATTTTTCATCACAAGTTATTCTGGGAGCCTCACAGCTCCCACAGCAGGAGGACACCAGGGTGGACACCAAGGGACAGGGTGGGTGACGCCAGCACCGGGGGTGACTCACGGGGACCCCGTGGCAGCACATGAGGCCCCTTCACACCGGCTGAGGCCACGGGCTGCTCATGTCCCACACACTCATTGCCCTCTGCTTTAAAGGGACAGGAAAAGTGTCATATGCTGGGTCATGGGACAAGCTGTGGGGCAGGGACAGAAGGAGAGCAGGACAGAGGGACGGCAGGATGGAGGGACGGGTTAATATTAATCCACTTCATGCATGACAGAGGGCGAGAGCAGCATCCGCCTCCTTTTTTTTTGGCAGGGAAGTGGCTTTTGCCCCTCCTCCCTTCCCAAACCTGCCGAAATCCCTGAGTCACGGGGCAGAAATGGGGCTGGTGACAGAGGTGACAGAGGTGGCAGCTGTTCCGTGCCCACGCTGTAGCCAGAAAATTGGAGGAGGCAAAATTTAGGCCTGTTGTCCCTCTCCCAGTTGCAAACTGGGACCAACAGCACTGTCACCACGCTGGTGCTGTGCAGGAGTTGCCCCTCTCCCCCCACAGGCTCTGCCAGCCAAGGGGGAAGGTGGGATGAGGCTGTGGGGCTTCCTGGGCATCCCAGGGTGCCCACATCTGCTGGGCCCAGCACAGAGCATGCAGGGCTGGGGGCAAGGCAGGGCAGGGTGGTCCCTGCTCCAAAGGGCCTGGAGCAGCCACCAGCACCACCTCCTGCAGCCCCATCCCCACCATGGCCTGGGCTGGAGCATCCCTCAATCCTCCTGCTTCAGCAATTCCCTCTCTTCCCACCCCCATGGGAGTGGGAGCACATCCCAACCAATCCCTCATTTCGGGAGGCTTTTCCCAGCCAGCAAGCCCCAAGGCAGGGATAAAAGCTGTGGCACATCCAAAGGGCCTGGAGCAGCCAAAGGTGGCAGCTGTTCCATGCCCATGCTGTAGCCAGAAAAACTGGGGGAGGCAAAATTTAGGGTGGCTGTCCCTAAAGGGGACTGGAGCAGCCACCAGCACCACCCCCTGCAGCCACAACTCCACCGTGGCCAAGGCTGGAGCATCCCTCAATCCTCCTGCTTCAGCAATTCCCTCTCTTCCCAGCCCCGTGGGAGTGAGGGCACATCCCAACCCATCCCTCATTTCGGGAGGCTTTTTCCAGCCAGCAAGCCCCAAAGCAGGGATGAAACCTGTGACACATCCAATCCCCCCAGCTGCATCCTCGGGCTGCCTCTGTGGAGAAAGTTATTTCCAGCAGGAAAATGTTGCAAGGTCTTAATCAGTTCCTTCCCGGTGATTCAGCACAGGGCCAGGATGATCTCCCGCAGCCTCCTGGGTGCTGCAGCTGAGCCAGGGCCCGACCAGCCCGATCCAAGCTGCAGCCATGTGTGCCCAGGCTGGAAATCCCCGTGGGAAGGTCCCGAGCCAGTTCCTTCAGGAGTGGAGGAATGTGGCTTGGAAGGCACTTCCCCCCCAGCCACTGCCGGGGGGGGGCAGGATGTCGTGATGAGGCTGGAGCCTTCATCCCACAGCAAATCCCCTGCTCCCCCTGCTCCAGCCATCCCTCCCGTGCTGCCTGCTCCACACGGGGACACTGGAACACCATGGGGACACTGCAACACACATGGGGACACTGAAACCACTGAAATATCCATGGGGACACTGAAACATCCATGGGAACACTGAAACACCTATGAGGACACGGGAACACCCATGGGGACACTGAAGCACACATGGGGACACTGGAACCACTGAAACATCCATGGGGACACTGGAATATCTATGGGGACACTGGAACACCCTAAGGAATGCTGGAACACCCATGGGGACACTGGAACACCCATGGGGACACTGAAACACCCTAGGGGACACTGAAACACCCATGGGGAAACAGGAATACCCACAGGGACACTGGAACTTCCACAGGGACACGGGAACACCCTAGGAGACACTGGAACACCCATAGGGACACTGGAACACCCTAAGGGACCCTGGAATACCCATGGGGACACTGAAACACCCATGGGGACACTGGAACATCCATGGGGACAATGAAACACCCTAGGGGACACTGGAATATCTATGGGGACACTGGAACACCCATGGGGACACAGGAACACCCACAGGGACACTGGAACATCCACAGGGACACTGGAACACCCATGGGGACACTGGAACATCCACAGGGACACTGGAACATCCACAGGGACATGGGAACACTGGAATATCCATTGGGATACTGACACCCATGGGGACACTGGGACACCGGGACACCCTAGGGGACACTGGAACATCCATGGGGACAATGAAACATCCATGGGGACAATGAAACATCCATGGGGACACTGGAACATCCATGGGGACAATGAAACATCCATGGGGACACTGGAACACCCTAAGGGACCCTGGAATATCCTTGGGATCACTGGAACATCCATGGGGACACTGGAACATCCTGCCCAGCTCCCATCGGGGGGATCTCAGGGTTCCCTGGCCGCAGCCCCCTCCCCACAGGGTGAGCACGGAGCCCTGGCTGGTGCAGCTCAGGGAATTGGGCCGGGCTGGCAGCGAGGGAACCGCAGGGTCAGGCTGTGTCCGGCGCCTGCGGAGAAAGTCCCTGCTCAGAGTTATCATAACCCCGGCTCCCCGACCACAGAGGCTCTCAGGAGACCTCCCACCACCCCAGCACGTGCTCGGGGGTCCTGGCGCACTGGTAAAGCCCAGCCCTAGGGTCAGGGTGGGCTGCCCATGTCAGAGGGGGTGCCAGGTGGTGAGGAGGGACCAAAGACGGGTGACAGCCCCGTGTGGGTCACCGGCGTGTCCCCAGTGCTCGTGGCTGTGGCTGAGTCACATCAGGCTCCAGCTCCACTCCTCCCTCCACTGAGGAATGCGGCAGGGCCAGAGCCAAAAACCTTCCAAACCTTCCCAGGCAGCTGCTCACGGGCACCCGCAGGGTCTGGGGGAGACACGGCCAGGAGGTGCCACCAGCCACGGGTTCAGGGTGGCAGCAGGACAATGCCCACCCTGGGGTAATGTCCGTGTGCCCATGCTCTGGGGGGCTCCTCAGCACCCCCAGCACACCTTGAACGAGGGTGCTGAGGGCCACAGTGCCCAGCGGGCCCCATTCCCTGCTGGGCATCACCCAGAGCTCACAGTGCAGTGTGGGGGCAGCCCTGGCTCAGCCAAGAGGGTCCTGACCCATGGCCGAGGGTCCAGGGGCTGTGCCAGGGGCAGCTGGGTACAGGTGGGGGCAGCCTGGCAATGCCCCAGGGAAGCCAGGCCCCAGCACCGCCTGGGGGCTCCCTGTGTCACCATGGCCAGGAGCAAGGTGACATCCGAACCCTTCCTGGGATGCCACAGTCCTCGGACCGTGTGATGGACTGTCCCTGACCTAAAATGGGACTAAACCCCACTTGAACCCCCCAAACTGGGCATGTGACCCCCACACACGCCCAGCTGCAGGCTGATGGGGTGACAGCCCTGTGCCACCCCCCGGCACGGGGCTGGGGTGGCTCTTTGGAGCGGCAGAGCCCAGAGCCAGAACAGAGGAGCTGTTTGTGCTCCCGCCGGGGCCGGTTGTTTATCGGCAGCCGGAGCTGTTTACATCAGCGCTGGCCCCGGGCTCCGCACGGACACCCAGACGTGGGGCCGGCCCCGGCTGCTCCCCGCGGTCCCCAGGTGCCGGCGGGGCTTTGCTGGGAAGGAGGGGAAGCAGCGATGAGGCTGAGGCTGAGTCACGGCCTTATCTTGCTCCACACCCCGCAGCGGGATCCGGAGCTGCTGAGCTCCTTTCCCTGCTTGCCCCCATCCTTGAAAGCTGCAGGACGCCCAGCCCTAAGGGACATCCTTGCCAGCCAAAGGGACACCTTGGGGGACAAGTGGTGTTCTCTATGGGCACAGTGGGGCTTATCCTCATCATCTTCTGGAGGGGGAAAACATGGACAGAGAGACAAGGAGGGTGACAAAGATGGACAGAGAGACAAAGAGGGGGGAAAAGATGGACAGAGAGACAAAAAGGGGGACAAAGATGGACAGAGAGACAAAACAGGGGACAAAGATGGACAGAGAGACAAGGAGGGGGACAAAGATGGACAGACAGACAAGGAGGGGGAAGAAGATGGACAGAGAGACAAGGAGGGTGACAAAGATGGACAGACAGACAAGGAGGGGGACAAAGATGGACAGACAGAGAATTGCACAGACTCCTGGCAGTGTGTAATCTCCATCATCCCATTCCCTGATCCCTGAAGGGCAGCTGGGGGTTAATGGGGACAGGGGGACAGCAGTGCCTTGCTCGCTGGAGAAGGAGCCCTCGCCTCCCAAAAGGAAGCAGCTCCTGCCAGGAATTCGAGGCATTACTCAGCTGGCGGCCGTGGATCAGCTGTTGGGCTGCTTGCAGCCTGTTTTTCATTAGCAGTGGTGATTTTAGCACCGTGGAGCTGCCTCCTGCCTCCTGCCAACAGCTCCAGGATGGCCCTGGAGAGCAGGACCCTACCTGGCAGGTGGGATGCCACGGCAGGCCAGGGATGCCAGGAGTGGTTTATCCCTGATAAGCCCTGGCTGTGGGAGCTCTCAGTGGCTCACCTGAATCCAGCCCTTTGCAGTGGCAGGGATGAAGTTCAGGAGGGTTTTTTGGGGGGATGGTGCTTCTGAGGAAGTTGGTTGTGGTTCCACACCCAGATTAATCCCTTTCCTATCAAAGGGATGAAGTTCAGGAGGGTTTTTTTGAGGGATGGTGGTTCTGAGGAAGTTGGTTGTTGCTTCACACCCAGATTGGATTCATCCCTTTCCCGTCAGAGGGATGAAGTTGGGGTTGGTTTTTGGAGGAATGGAACTCGTAGGGGAGCCACCAGTGGCTCCACACCTGAATCCACCCCTTTCCCAACACAGGGATGAAGTTCAAGCTGGTTTTTGAAGAGATGGAGCCAGGACACACACGCTGCCCCCACGCAGCTATATTGGCAGCCCTGGCTGAGGCCAAGTGGTTCATTTGGGGCTGAAAATGGGAGATTTTGAATTTTCAAAGGCTGGTGGGAGGAGGGTGGTGATAAGGGGGTGAAGAGGTGTTTGGGGGCTCACAAAGCTCTCTCCAGCTTGGGAAGGATCTGGAGCACACTCAGCTTTATTAAAATCATCTTTTCACCTCTGAAAAGCCAAATAAATGTGATTTAAATATCGATTGCATCCCCCTGCTCCCAGGCAGCCCAGGTACCATGGGAAGGGACACACGAGGATGGAGCAGGGACAGAGCTGTGCCAGCATCTCCCGGTGCAAACCCTGCAGCTCCTGCAGCTCCCACGCTCCCGGCCAGTGCTGATGCTAAATCTGGCCTTTCCCATCTCCCTCACAGCTGGACACGGAGCTCCCGTCCCCATCTCAGTGGCCTCATCCTCACTCCCTGGGGACATTCCCCATTCTCTTCCCCCTGCTCATCACAATTCCAGCCCGTGCCAGAATGGAGCTGAGCAGCTCACAGGAATGGGGTGAAATGGCTCCAGCTGCTTGTGTGGGATTGGAAACTCAAATTTTGGTGGCTTGCTGCTTCCTCCAAGAGAAGGAATGGTCCCTCCAGCAGGTGAGCTGCTTCCCTGCTCATCCAAGGATCAAAAGCTCCGTCCAGCCCTGGGTGGTATCGGTGCTGTGGATGCAAAGGGCTGGTTTGAGGAGTGCTGAAAAGTTTTGCTTATGAAAGAATGGTAAGAAATTGGGTCAGAAGAAATGGTAAGAAATAGCCCCAGCAGTGTGCAGAGGGCTGCAGTGGTGTTTAGGAGAAATAGGGTCCCACAGCAGTGTGGAGGGGGCTGTGGTGGTGTTTAGGAGAAATAGGATCCCACAGCAGTGTGCAGGGGGCTGCAGTGATGTTTAGGAGAAATAGGGTCCCACAGCAGTGATGTTTAGGAGAAATAGGGTCCCACAGCAGTGTGCAGGGGCTGCAGTGATGTTTAGGAGAAATAGGGTCCCACAGCAGTGTGCAGGGGCTGCAGTGATGTTTAGGAGAAATAGGGTCCCACAGCAGTGTGCAGGGGGCTGTGGTGGTGTTTAGGAGAAATAGGGTCCCAGAGCAGTGTGCAGGGGCTGCAGTGGTGCTCAGGGCAGGGATAACCAGGATCACCCCACTCCCGGCCGAGAGCAGCGCGTGTGCCCGGAGGCCGCTCTTGCACCTACGCCAAGAGCATTGGATCATCCCTGGGACACACAAACAACCTTCAGGCACCACCAGAAAAACACAGGCTGATGCATCTTGGCATGTGCTGCTGCGCCTCCGCCCATCATCCCGCCCGGCAGCCCCCGGCACAACAGAACGGCCCCTCCGGCCCCTCAGGGTCCTCGGAGCAGCTGCCACCCCAGCGTGGTGCCCAGAGAGGCTGAAGAGCTCAAAAACATGATAAAAAATCTGCCAGGGGTCTTGTGTCCCCCAGTACTCAGGGGATCCCTCAGCTGGACCCTGAGTATGGGGCATCTCCTGAGTATGGCAGGGGGAGGATGCAGGAGTGGGGTCAGGCTGCTGAGGGATCCGAGCCATGGAGAGTCAGCGGCTCCCAGGACTGTTCCTCACACCCAGAGGAATGTAATGAATCAAAGATCCCCAAGGACCTTGCAAAGGTTCAAGTGTAGGGCCTGAGATGAGCCAGAGAAGTCCCAGCTGAACGAGGAGAGTGTGAGGCAGAGCAATGCCACCCAAACCCAATTCCAGCCTTGGGGAAAGGGCTCCACAGTGCTCCCCTGCCCAGCATGGCTGCAGAGTCCATCTGAGCTGCCACCCCCAGTTCATCACTCATAATTAAAGATAATCCATCAGAATTTCATCCCGTGGCTGCTTCTGCCACATCTGGCAGCCGGTGTGGGCTGCTCGAAGCTGTGCAGGATTTCCAAGGAACCACAGGAGTTTTCCATCCTCTTTTCATTAGCGTGTGGTTCCCGCCCCAGAGCTCCAAGCAGGGCCAGCTGCCCCACACTCAGCCAGGGACCTCGGGCCTGAGAGGTCCCCAAGCAGCCCTGGGCTATTAAAATTCATGATGTCCCCGTGGATGGGCTGTGCCACCCCCTGGGGACAGCTCAGCTCCTGCTGGAGGTGGTGGCACAGCAATGGGGATCTGGATCTTGCCAGTGGGTGATCCTGCTTCCCAAAACACAGCCCCAGGATGGCACTCACGGGAATTGCCCCACATCCTCCGAGGCTGTGCCACACAGCAGGGCTGAGGCTCCACAGCCTCTCCCCAAGGACAGGGGGGCTCCTGGGTGTCCCTGTTACCCCCTGGGGACAGCTCAGCTCCTGCTGGAGGTGGCAGCACAGTAATGGGGACGTGGATCCTGTCAGTGAGTGATCCTGTGTCCCAAAACACAGCCCCAGGATGGCACTCACGGGAATTGCCCCACATCCTCCGAGGCTGTGCCACACAGCAGGGCTGAGGCTCCACAGCCTCTCCCCCAGGACTGTCTCTGTCACCCCTCCCTTGGGTCAGCTCAGCTCCTGCTGGAGGTGGTGGCACAGCAATGGGCACCTGGATCCTGTCAGTGAGTGATCCTGCTTCCCAAAAAACACCCCCAGGATGGCACTCATGGGAATTGCCCCACATCCTCCGAGGCTGTGCCACACAGCAGGGCTGAGGCTCCAAGGACTGTCCCTGTCACCCCTCCCTCGGGAGCATCCCCTGCCACCCCACAGGTGGGACCAAACCCCCGGCAGCTCCTGACTCTCCGGCCCGGCCACCGAGCAGGTCCCTGCCGCTGTCCCCGTGTCCCTGGGCAGCCCCGCTGGTGGAGCCGCAGCTGCTCGGCCACATCTGGGGCTGATTTCCAGCGCGGGGAGGCTGAAACCGCGCTGGTAGCCCGGGGGCAGCCTCAGGATGTGGCGGCTTGACCGGGAGCAAAGTGGGGCTGGAGGGGCAGGGGGGGCGCGGAGCTGCCCCCGCGCCGGCCAGAACCGGCTGCGGCCCTGGGGACGCGATTACGCCGAGCCCGAGGCATGTCCTGCGGCCAGCCCTGCGCTCCATGACCTCACCACCACGTGCCTGCCACCAGGAAGGAAAAGAGGAAATTCTTCTTTTTTTTTTTTTCGAGAATAACTCTTGCCTGAGATTTTCCTGGGGGTGAGAGTGTGACCCGTGGCCAGCACCACTCACCTTTTCCACGAGAGCATCACTCGGAGACTCCCAGCCCACACACATCCCAGGATGAGGGGATGGACACAAAGAGATGCAATCCACATCCCCAGATGTCCCTCGGCCTTGTCATGGGAGGGGTTGTCACCCACGGGTCACCCACTGCACATCCTGGGTGCCTCTGGAGAACTTGAGTCCTTCACTGGGAAATTTGGGCAGAGGAAGTTGTGCCAGGCTCATAAACACATCGAAACCCTCTGTGGTTTCCATATGGGTCACATCCTCCTTGTCCCACCCCTGTGTGACACGTCCCCAGGGCTCAGAGCCACTGGCTGGATCCCCATCCCTCCCCAGGGCTGGAGCCACCTGGATGCAGGAAGGGAAATGGGAATTAAAAATAATGAAAATATTTAGAAGGGCACAGGCCTGGAATGGAGCCCACCCCAGCTCCAACTCTAGGGCTGGATCCCACCTCCAACCCCAGGATGCAAAAGTTCCACCTGGCTGCAGCAGAGGCCAGGATGGGATTTGGAGCAGAGATCCTCAGATTATCCCAAGCAGCTGTGAAAAGCAGGACATGAGCTGGGATCCACTCCCTGGGAAAAGCCCAAACCACCAGAGCTGCTGATCCTGCTGCCCAGAGCCAGCTCTCCTGGCCAGGACAGCCCAGGGGGGTTTGGCTTCACACAGCTCCTCCCTGGCAGCCCTTCTGTGCCACTGAGGTACCTGATCCCACAGCAGCACCTTCACTTTGGCATGAGGAAAACCAAACCAAATCCCAGGAAAACAGGAGACGTCAACAGCAGGATCACCCCCAGGACACAGACTGAAAAAAGAACAAATTTAATCCAGATCCAGGAGCTGATGAGCTGATGATTCCTCCATGTGCAGGGAATGAGCAGCACCTGAGCTCATTGCAATGGAGAGATGGATGAGGATTGGGATAAGAACCCAACAGCCTCCCTTCACTCCTTCAAACCTTTCTGCTGAGCCAGGGGGGCAATTCTGTCCTCCCTGATATCAGGACCAGTGCTGGTTTTTGGCTTCTTTTTCCCACCTCTGTTGAGGTCGGGACTGAAGGCACGTGAGATGATAATTCATGTTCAGGCTCACGTGTTTATTGTTTCTTATCTGTGTTACAGTCTCACACCTGTGAGCTCTGCAGTCTCATTAACAAGGCACAAAATGGCAAACAATCTCTTGTTACAAGGTCTTTTAAGGCTAAACTGTCCAATTAAGAAACGACACATAAATTATTTTCAGTTTTAACCCCATAGCTGATCACTCAAAGTTGGCAATGCAGACTTTTCTGTCCATTTACAGAAAAACCACCCAAACCCATGGAGAAGGTGAAGAAGAAGGAGCAGCCTCTGCCCTAAAACCTCCATCTTGCCCCATATATAGTGCCATATTCCAAACCCTTAAAATCTAATAGTTCCATCCTGTGATATCACACACTTTTATTCAAACTCCACACCCACAATCCCAGTTCTGTCATTCCATTCTGGAAGCTTCTCCATGGCCTCAGGTCTATGCAGTGTTCTCTTGGGGGGTATATCAGTATCTCTGGGTCTGGACTGAAGGCACTTGGGATGATAGTTCATGTTCACACTCAGGTGTTCGTTATTTCTTATCAGTAAAACAGTCTCACTGCTGGGAGCTCGGCAGCTTTTCATTAGAAGGCACAAAATGGCCAACAATCTCTTGTTACAAGGTCTTTTAAGGCTAAACTGTCCAATTAAGAACTGACACCTAGATTATTTTCCCTTTTAACCCAATAACTGATCTCAAAGCACCCACAATGGGGACTTTTCTGCCCAATTACAAAATGCCACCCAAACCCACGAGGAAGAAGGTGAAGAACAACCACCCACCACTCTGAAACCTCCATCTTGCCCCATATATAGTGCTATATTCCAAACCCTTAAACTCTAATATTTGCATCCTATGATACCACACAGCTCTATTCAAACTCCACACCCACAATCCCAGTTCTGTCATTCCATTCTGGAAGCTTCTCCACGGCCTCAGGTCTATGCAGTGTTCTCTTGTGGGGTATATCAGTATCTCTGAGTCTGGACTGAAGGCACTTGGGATAATAGTTCATGTTCACACTCAGGTGTTCGTTATTTCTTATCAGTAAAACAGTCTCACTACTGTGAGCTCGGCAGCTTTTCATTAGAAGGCACAAAATGGCCAATAATCTCTTGTTACAAGGTCTTTTAAGACTAAACAATCCAATTAAGAACTGGCACCCAGATTATTTTCCCTTTTAACTCAATAACTGATCCCACAGAGCCCACAATGGGACTTTTCTGCCCAATTACAAAATGCCACCCAAACCCATGGAGAAGAAGGTGAAGAACAACCACCCACCACTCTAAACCCTCCATCTTGACTTACATATATTGCTATATTCTAAAACCTTAAACTCTAAGTTTTCCACCCTGTGATATCACACACTTCTATTCAAACTCCACACCCACAATCCCAGTTCTGTCATTCCATTCTGGAAGCTTCTCCACATCCTCAGGTCAATGCAGTGTTCTCCTGAGGGTCAGTGCCTGCCAGCACAGAAAGTCTGAAATTCTCAGCATCCAGAACTCTTGGCAGCTGGATCCTCTCAGCTCCCAGGGACCAGCAGGGGCAGGATGGAGCTGGGTATCACCAGAGCATTTCTCCCTTGGAAGAGGAAAATCAGATCCAGGGGGATGAATTTGGGCTGGATTTGGAGGGGTCCAGGCAGGTGCATCACGTGCCAGAATCACAGCCCACCCTCACAGCCCCCTCACAACCCCACGATGCTGTTTGGGGTTGTTTTCCCCCAATCTTCACACATTCCAGCTGGGCTGGGAGTGTTTGGCTGAAGGAGGGACGTGGGACCTGCCAGGGGTCTGAGACCTTCTGGTGTCCTGCCCTCCACCATGAGGGGAGACCCATGGAACCTCCCCAGGGAGGAGCAGCACTGGGTACCCCAATGCCAAGGCACCTTCGTTAATGGGGCACCCTCATTAATGGGGCACCCTCATTAATGGGACACCCCAATGCCAGGGCACCTTTGTTAATGGGACACCCTCATTAATGGGACAACCTCATTAATGGGACACCCCAATGTCAGGGCTCCTTTGTTAATGGGACACCCTCATTAACGGGACACCCCAATCTCAGGGCATCCTCATTAATGGGAGACTCCAATCTTAGTGCATCCTCATTAATAGGACACCCAAACTTTAGGGGTTCCTCATTAATGAGACACCCCAATTCCAGGACACCCTCATTAATGGGACACCCCAATCTTAGGGCACCTTTGTTAATGGGGCACCCTCATTAATAGGACACCCCAATCTCAAGGGATCCTTATTAATGCGACACCCCAATCTCAGGGCATCCTCATTAATGGGGCACCTCAATGCCCCTAGGGCATCCTAATTAATGGAAGACCCCAATTTCAGGACACCTTCATTAATGGGGTGTGAGAAATGGATTTGTAGAGAATTCTCAAAGCTTGACAGAAGGCTCACACAGTGTGCAAACTTCGAGATAAGAAATGCTGACTTAGAAATGCCAAGAAACACTTATAAGGTATTATAATTAAGAAATAGTTGGACTCTAATTGTAATGGCATGAATTTTAACATGTGTATTGCCTCACCCTTCACAGGAGACTAAAAATGGAATAGAAGTATTTGAAAACTCTCAGTTGCCCCATCTCTGAGTCAGAAAAGGGCATAATCTGACAATGAGGCATCCACATTAATAGGCACCTCTTCCCCTCATCTTTAAGGCACCCCCATTAAAGGGGCACCCTTGTTTTTAGGGGCATCCCACCTCCATGGCACCCTCATTAAAAGGACACCCTCATTAATGGGACAGCACCATTAATTGGGGACCTTTGCTTCTGGGCTACCCTGTGTCCTTATTAACGGGGTGCCCTTATTAATGGGGTGTCCTTATTAATGGGGTGTCCTTATTAATGGGGTGCCCTCATTAATGGGGTGTCCTTATTAATGGGTTGCCCTCATTAATGGGGTGTCCTTATTAATGGGGTGTCCTTATTAATGGGGTGCCCTCATCTCTGGGGCAGCCTCATTAATGGGGCCGCCACGTTAATGGTGGACCCTCCCTTCTGGGGTGTCCCCTTGCCCCCCAAACACCCCCATTAATGGGGCACCCCCATCTCCGGGCACCCCTATTAGTGAGGCACCCTCATTAACAGGGCAGCCCAATTGTGGGACCCCTCCCATGACACCCCCTCCCCTGGCATCCCCCCCTGTTTTTGGCAGCCCCACAAGTGCTGCAGCCCCACAGAGCATCCCATGGGAATGGGGCTGGGCACCCCAAAGGCAGACAGAGCTGTGCAAGGCCTGGAGGGCACCCATCACCTCTCTGCCCCCCATTCTGTGAGCTCCAGGCCTGACTGTGCTTGCAGACCCGGCTGTGGTTTGGAAAAAAAAAAAAGAGGAAAAACTGAGTTTTCCTCCTCTTTAAGAACGAAAGTGGGGGAAGGAGAAGCGGCTCTGGGTCCTGGAGCTGTTGCTGGACTTTCCTCCCTGGGGGAGGATTTTATTCAGCTGATACAAACGATATCTGGGGCTTTTTTGATTCTGGTTTCCTCCCGGCAACGGGTGGAGATGAGTCAGAAATCCAAAATAAAGATAAATATGTTTAAAAATAAAGGGAAGCAGAGGCACAACTCCCATCCCAATTGTAAATAAATGCCGGAGCTGCTGGATGGAGCTGCAGAGGCTGGGGGCAGAGCAGGAGCGAGGGCTGGGTGGTGTCCCGGGACAGCTCCGGGGGGATTTTGGGTGCTCGGTGATGCCGCCTGCATTCCCTGCACCCTGCGGGCCGCATCAGCGCGCTCCTCAAGGGGAATGCCCTGCCTGGATTACCGTTAATAATCCAGGATTTTGGACCCTGCAGCTGCAGTTTGGCAGCGTGCCGGGTTTGCTCGGGCTGGAAAGGAGCCGGCTCTTCCCGGGATTCGGCGAGGCTTAACCCCTGCGTGTCCCCCAACATTCCAACGCCACCGGACACTTCCAGGCCCTGGGCGGGTGGTCCCGGCAGGGATTTGGGAGCAGCCAGCATGGCTTGGCCAGACACCCCGCCCGGCGCTGCTCCTCATCCTCACCGCCACCACAAACCCCATCCAAACCCCGTCCAAACCCCATCCAAACCCCATCCAAACCCCGCCGTCCCCGGGGGGCTCTGCAGAGTGACCCCGGGGCCGCCCCCACCGCTGGATGCCCAGCCAACATCTGGGCAGCGCCTCTTGCAGCTTCCTAATTAAGGGATTCATTAGAACACCTCCCTCCCGCGAGGGTGGCGGCGCGGGGGCCGTGCGCCGCCTCCAGTGACGCTTTTGCAGCCCCAAAATTCCCACCACGGCCGTCGGCGCTGGATTTTGGCAGCAGCAGCCGCTTACTCAGCCTGGAAGTGAGCCGGCTCTTCCCGGGGCAGAGCCCGCGCCCCTCCGGCCGGCCGGGCTACGGCTGAGATCCATCTCTGGTTCAAATCCATCCCTCCAGCTCAGATCCAGCCCTCCGGTTCAGATCCATCCCTCTGGCTGAAATCCATCCCCCTCCTGCTCAAATCCATCCCTCCAGCTCAGATCCACCCCTCCTGCTCAAATCCATCCCTCTCCTGCTCAGATCCATCCCCGTCCTGCTCAGACCCATCCCTCCAGCTCAAATCCATCCCTCCTGCTCAGATCCATCCCCCTCCTGCTCAGATCCATCCCTCCAGCTCAGATCCATCCCTCCTGCTCAAATCCATCCCTCCAGCTCAGATCCATCCCTCCAGCCCAGATCCACCCCTCCAGCTCAGATCCATCCCTCCTGCTCAAATCCACCCCCCTCCTGCTCAAATCCATCCCCCTCCTGCTCAAATCTATCCCTCCTGCTCAGACCCATCCCTCCTGCTCAGATCCATCCCTCCAGCTCAGATCCATCCCTCTGGTTCAAATCCATCCCTCCGGCTCAAATCCATCCCTCCGGCCAGCCGGGCTGTGGCTCAGATCCATCCCTCCTGCTCAGATCCATCCCTCCTGCTCAGATCCATCCCTCCAGCTCAGATCCACTGCCCCAGCTCAGATCCATTCCTCCAGCTCAGATCCATCCCTCCAGCTCAGATCCATTCCTCCAGCTCAAATCCACCTTCCCAGAGCCCCCTCCCTGCCGTGGGTGCCCCCTGGGTGCTGCTGGGCACCCCTGGGCATCTTCAATCCCCGATTCCAGTGCTGGAGCCGGGTGGATCCCTCTCCTCCCCAGAGCAATGGGATGTTGCTGGAGAATTAAATGCAAAAGAATGGGGGGGAAACCCAGCAAAATAACAAAATAAAATAGCTCTAAGGGTGGTGGCAGGGGTGGTGCTGCATGGAGCATCCATAGGTCCAGGATGCCATGGGGAAAGGATCTCCTGTCCCTCTGCCCCATGGACCTGGGTCCTTGTAGTTCCATCCCCCTGGAAGCTAGAAACAGATTGCATTTTATTTTATTTTATTTTATTTTATTTTATTTTATTTTATTTTATTTTATTTTTCTCTTCTCTTCTCTTTCTCTTCAATTTAATTAATTTAATTTAATTTAATTTAATTTAATTTAATTTAATTTTACTTTTTTATCCTTTATTTAATTTTATTTGGTTTATTTTATTTTATCAATTAAATTTATTTTCATTATGTTATTTTATTCTGTTTATTTCATTTCATTTTATCTTATTTATCTCATTTCTTTTTTTTATTTAGTGTACTTAATTTTATCTTTCTTCATTTCATTTCCTTCATTTTCTCTTATTTATTTTATTTAAATGGCAGCAATTGCTCAATTTCAGCTTTTAGACCCAGAAATTCCCTTTTTAAGGCCTGGGGTGTCTGTGAGCCCAGACCATCCTGGCTGCTGCCCTCAGCTCTTCACTGAAGGGCCCCACGAGAATCCTGCAGGGGCCGAATCCTGATTGTGATCCCACCTCCAGTGCCCGACCCTGGGACGGCTCAGGGACTGTCCTGGGTTGTAAATGGGTTTTGGGGATTTTCTATCCCCATCTGTCAGAGCTGGGGCAGTTCTCTGCTGTTCATTGGGCAGTTTTCTTTATTTCTCCCACAGCCAATCCTCCCTCCAGGAAATATCCTCTGTTCATGGGCCATTAATTATTAATTACCTTCTGTCCATGGCCACTGAGTGTCCCTGCAGGGCTGATCCAATTCCCCCATCCCATGGGGAGATGCTGTGCCCAGGGCAGGAGCCAAGCATTCCTACCTGGATCCAAGCTGAGCCTGGCACAGCACAGCAGCCTTTGCCCCCTGCATTGCCAGAGGAGCAGCTTTCTGCTGCCCTGCATGGCCAGAGGGAGCCCAGGCCCATCTCCAGCAGCCCTGGAGCTGCAGAGGAAAACTCCCCCCTTGTGCAGGATCCCTGCTGCAGCAGTACCACAGCTGGCACTGCAGGAGGGCTGAGCCCCCCTGGGATGGGGCTGGGACACCCCCCTGACACACAGGGGGCAGGGCATGGGCTGACTCTGGCAGTGGGTTGTTTTGTACTATTTTATTTGTATTTTTAATTTTCCTAGTAAAGAACTGTTACTCCTATTCCCGTATCTTCGCTTGAGAGGCCCTTAATTTAAAAATTATAACAATTCAAAGGGAGGCGGTTTAAATTTTCCATTTCAGGGGAGGCTCCTGCCCTCCATAGCAGTCACCTGCCTGTTCAAACCATGACAGGGACCCTCAGCTCTCTCCTGGCCCCTGGCCCAGCCTTGGCTGAGCTGTCTCCACCCAGAGCAGCTGCAGGGCTGAGGAAGAGGAGGCACCAGCTCAGCTCCTGTGCTCCCCCAGCTCGGTCAGCAGAGCATGAGATGAGACTCAATCTCAGGGTTGTGGGTCTGAGTCCCACGTTGGGCTCCAGCTGTAAGGTTGATCTGGTGGCAGATTGGGTCCAACCCGGTATTGCCATGGACCTCAGCCCTTAAAATCTTACACAGGAGAAAAGAAACAGATGGGAGGTGCTCTTCTTCTCAGGACCAAAGTTCTATTTTATTCCTAGACAGGAGTCACCTCTATTTTATTCCTACATAGAGGAATTTTTATTCCTACCTCGGGATTCGGGCAACATCCCAGGAAAAGAGAGAGGAAATGCCTCATTTTTAAGAGATTTTAAGCTCAGGGGAATGGGGGATGGAGGAAGAGGACCACAGCCAATGGATAAAGGTGAGGAAGGGGTGAGGTTACACCTGGGACAAACCATCACCATCGGGGCTTTTAGGGAGAAAGGGGAAATGGGAGAGACCATGTACCAAACATCCAGTGCAAAAACAACTAAATAAACTGGTTTGTGCAATACAACACCCCAGGACTGCCCACATCCTGCAGAACAACAAGGATCCCCCTGGGAAGCTGCTGGGAGCATCTCAGGAGGCATCAGCCACATCCCAGCTCTGTGGACCTTGGCCTTCAATCTTCCCTGTCCCTCAAAGCCACTTTGAGACTGAGCCAGGACTGGGGGATGTCCAGGTGACAAATTCCCCCCACCAAGGGATGCAGATTCCTCTGGCTCCTCCTGACTCCCAGGGATGGGTTGTTTCTCAAACCATCCATGAATCACCCAGCATCTTCCAAACCAGGGTGAAAAGTCCCAGGATTTGTGTTGGATTCAGGCTGGAGATGCTGCCTGGAGCTGGCAAACCACAGACAAAGCCAGAGTGAGCATCCAGGACTCCACAGGCTGGATACTCTTCTTCAAAAAATTCACATTTTGGACCAATTTTAGGACCTGATCAAGCTGTTCCTGGACAGAAAATGGTCGTGGATATTCACATCATCCAAGGGCACAACCCTCCTGATGTCCAGCAGAAGCTGCACTGGCTGGAATAGGATGGGCTCCTCCTCCTGCTCAGCTCCCCACAGGAGCCAAACAGTCAGGAAGGTCAAACGCTTTCCATTCCTAATATTTATCCATGGAATTCTGTTTTCTGGCACTAGACAGTTGGTTTTTGGAGGGAAAACCAGCTGGTCGTGTCCCAGTAAGCCTGGCCCATGCTGGGGGATCTGGGACACCTGGACATCCCATCCTGTGACTTTGGGAGGTGTCCAGAGGATGAGAGGAGGCACCTGAGGGCAGGAGCAGCAGTTGGAGCTTTGCTAGAACATGTCACATGCAGATTCTTCTGCTTCTTTTCTGCCGAGGTCAGGATTAAATGTGTGAGATGGTGTTGCTTGTTGGGACTCAGATGTTTATCAGTTCTTATCTCTGCCACAGTCCCACAAACCCTGAGTTCTACAGCACTTCACTCTAACACACTAAAAATGGAGCCCTGTCTCTCTCTCTACAAGGCCTTTTAAGGATAAACTATCCAATTAAGAAATTACACCTAAATTATTTTTACATTTAACCCAATAACCAACCACGTGTAAACTGCAATGTGGACTTTTTTATCCAATTACACAAAACCACCCTAACCCATGGAGAAGAAGGAGAAGAAGAAGGAGAAGAAGAAGGAGAAGAAGAAGGAGAAGAAGAAGGAGAAGAAGAAGGAGAAGAAGAAGGTGAAGAAGAAGGAGAAGAAGCAAGACCAGCCTCTGCCCTAAAAGCTCCATCTTGCTTTTTATCTATATTATTGTATTCCAAAGCCTTAAACTCTAAGTTTTCCACCCTGTAATATCACACACTTCTATTCAAACTCCACACCCACAATCCCAGTTCTATCATTCCATTCTGGAAGCTTCTCCACATCCTCAGGTCAATGCAGTGTTCTCTTGGGGGTCAGTGCCTGGCAGCACAGAAAGTCTGAAGCTCTCAGCACCCAGGGGGGTTCCAGCAGTCACAGTGCCCCCCACCCTGTCCAAACACCCCCCAAACACCTCCTGGGAGCCCTGTGCTCTTCTGCAGCCCCTTCCTGCCCAGCTCCCACCCGAGGGAGGAAGGACCCACAGACAGCTCTGGTGATGTGGGAGCAGGAACCCCTGGGCAGCTCCTCCGTGGCTCTCCCCACCCCACACCCCACTGATGGCATCTGCTCCCCTTTCACAACTTCCTCCTGAGCTTCTCCCTCGAGTGCAACACCCCTGACCCGTGCTGGGTGTCACGTTCTGCACCCATCCTCCTCCCAGGCACCTCGTGGGGGTTCCTGGAAGAGCCCTGGGTGCTGAGAATTTCAGACTTTCTGTGCTGACAGGTGCTGATCCCCAGGAGAACACTGCATCTGACCTCTGGAGAAGGTTTCCAAAATGGAATGATGGAACTGGGATTGTGGGTGTGGGGTTTGAATGGAAGTGTGTCACATCACAGGGTGGAAAACTTAGAGTTTAGGGTTTGGAATACAATAATATAGATAAGCAAGATTGAGGTTTTAAGGTGATGACTGCTCCTTCTTCTTCATCTTCTTCTTCACCTTCTTCTCCATGGGTTTGGGTGGTTTTGTGTAATTGGATATAAAATTCCACATTGCAGGGAATGGGTGGTTGGTTATTGGGTTAAAAGTAAAAATAATTGAGGTGTCATTTCTTAATCACACATTTTATCCTTAAAAGGCCTTCTAGAGAGAGAGAGACAGGGCTCCATTTTTAGTTTGTTAGAGTGAAGTGCTGTAGAACTCAGGGTTTGTGGGACTGTGACAGAGATAAGAACTGATAAACATCTGAGTCCCAACAAGCAACACCATCTCACACATTTAATCCTGACCTTGGCAGAAAAGAAGCAGAAGAATCTGCAGGTTCCCAATCCAATCCCATCATCCGTGGGGTCTTCAGGAATGCTGACCCAGCAGCACATTCCCATGGGAAGGGAACCCACCCATCCCCCCCCCCCCACAGCATTGCCCTCCTGGCTGCAGCCCCCACAGCCCAACCAGCTCAGGGGGCCACGAGGCTCAGCCTTCCTCCACCCTCATCCTCCTCCCTGGGAAGATGCCATGGAAATGTTTGGGGTTTTTTTATTTTCCCCTGGAAAAGCCACCACTTGCACTCTTGATCCCATTCTGCTCCCCACCATGGCCACAGGCTCAGTGTCCCCGGGTTTGTCCCCATGGGATGTTGGGTTTGGGTCTCTGAGCAGCTCCAGGTGCTCCATCCAGCCAAGGATCTCACCTTGTTCTATTCCAGGGAAGAGTTGGGATCCTGAGCTTTGCTGAGCACCTTTTGTGCCATTCCAAGACCCCACTCAGATCCCAGGATGGAGGATTTGGGGCTTATCCCTAAATTTTGGGGGATTTAGAGTTGGAGGAACACCCCAAGGCTCAGATCCCACCACCAGAGAGGTGCTGCTCTGCAGAGCAGGTCAGGATCCTTTAGGATTGGGTTTGTCCCTGAGTGGGGAAGTGATGAGGAGGAGGGAAGGGCTGGGAAGCAGAATGGAGGGGTAAAAAGACACCAGCTCTTCCATGAGGGAATCCATTCCAAATGCCAAAATCAGAGGAGAAAAAGCCAAATTCCAGCTTTCCTTGAGCTCCCTTGGATCCCAGCACATCAGGGGATCTCCAACATTCCCCATGCTGGAGAGGAACATGGAATAACTGTGGAGCTGTGACCTCCCTGACCTCTCTCCTTGCCACTCAACCACAACCCCCAGACCCTGCTCACCCCAAAATCCATCCTTCCCCCAGCTCCCAGAGCGTGGGAAACACCTCCAAACCCTCTGAGGATCCTCAGGGGGGCTTGGCCACCCAAAGCAGGATTTAACCTGCTCATTTGCACGCCCTCATCACCTCTAATTAAATCTGTGTGGTGCCACAGTCCTCTCAGTCCCCAGTCCCCCTGGAAATCCCCAGGCTGTGCTGCCAGGATGATGGATGGTGGGAAGAAAACAGGACGGGTCCCACACACAGGAGTGGCCTGGGCATGTTGATTTTTCCCTGTTCACACTAAAAATAAGAAGGTTGGTGCAGGTTTGTGGCCAGAGCCATGGGGCTGTGGAGGAAAACCAGCTCTTTGTGGCCACAGGGCTCCTGGCCTGGCCCTGGCCTGGGATCACAGCCCAAGATCACCCCAGTGATGGGTCCCCAGGTGCTGGGTTGTGATTTCAGGGTTTACCTCAGAACCCCGGCCCTGATCATTCCCTCCCAGGTGTGTCAGTCCCCTCTCCTTTCCCCTCCCAGCACTGTCTATCAGTCCTGGCATTCCAGAAGGCATCGAGTGATTGGCAGATCCAAAGGATGCCCTCTACCCCTGGGGGGCATTGGGCCATCCAGGTGTCCTTTGTCCCTTTGTCCCTCCCCTCCTGTCCCTGCTTGGTGCCTCCCTGCCCCTTCCCTGCCCCTCTCCCCGGGCTTCAAAGGAGCAGCAGCCACGGGCTCAGGGAGTTCTGGTGGAGCTGCTGCTGCATTCAGAGGCCTGAGGGCCAGAATAAAGCTCTGGATCCAAACCCTCCATCAGAACCGACTCCTTTCCTTCACCATGGCCTCAGAGCTTCTCCACAGAGGGAAACCTGAGGAGCAGCCCCTGGTATGGGGGGAAGCTCCATCCCAGCACCACCAGAGCTCCTGCAGGCCTGGCCTTGTCCCCACGTGCCAACTGCAGCACCCAGCCAGGCCAAAGTGTCTGTGGGGTGAAACACCACACACCCAGCCAGCCCAAAGTGTCTGTGGGGTGAAACACCACACACCCAGGCAGCCCAAAGTGTCTGTGGGGTCAAACACCACAGTGCCATTATTTGGTCCAGCCGCAAGAGCCAGACAAGCTCAGGCATGTCCTGTCCAGCTCTGTTGGTAAAATTCCAATATACCAAATATACCCAATATATCTCTGCAGCACGTGCAGCTCCCCCACTGAAATCCAAAATTAATTCTATTTCAACCTCCTCAAAGCAAAAAAATGATGGTGTGAAGGTCAGGGGACTCCAACCAGGACACCCCTGGCTGAGCCAGACATGGGCACTTCACTCCCAGGGTCCCCCAGATGTCACCCACTCTGCACCTCCATCACCTTTGCAAATGGGAGAGGGGAGACAAATCAGCCTCCAAGGATGGGGTGGGGAAGCCAAAGGGTTAAAAATCCCCTGGGATTTTGTCCTGCTGCTCTGGAGAGATGGGGTCAGCAGCACACTGGGAAAAGCAGCATCAGCCAGAACCGTGTGGGGCAGGAGCCCCCAGGGCTGCAGAGCCCACGGGGCTGAGACTCCCAGGGAATGAGGGGGTGGTGGCAGCGCTGAGATGGGACCTGCAGGGATGGGAGAGGAGATGCAGCACCAGTGACAGCCACCACAGAGGGACCAGCAGGGTGACAGCCACCAGCAGGGCATTGGGGACGTGGCAGGTGACAGCGACCAGCAGGGTGATGAGGCTGGCACAGAGATGGGGACAGTAGAGGGACGTGGGACCAGCAGGGGACTGTGCCAGGGTGACCATGCCAAGGTGACAATGCCCATGCCAAGGTGACCGTGCCAGGATGACAATGCCAGGGTGCAGTGCCAAGGTGACTGTGGCAGGGTGGCCATGCCAGGGTGACCATAGACCAGGGTGACCATGCCAAGGTGCCCGTGCTACAGTGACCATGCCACGGTGACCGTGCCAGAGTTAACATGCCAGGATGACCACAGACAAGGTGACCATGCCAAGGTGGCCGTGCCAGGGTGGCCATGCCACAGTGACAATGTCAAGGTGACCATGCCAGGGTGACACAGACAAGGTGACCATAGACCAGGCCATGGACCAGGGGTAGACCAAGCAAGACATGGAGGCAGGATGACATCAAGGTGTCCCCAAGCATCCTCTGTCCTTTCCTGTGTCACCCCAGAACAGGGTGTGAGCCCAGCAGCTGTGACAGTGACAGTGACATTGGCTTGTCACTGCCACCACCAAGGAGTCCCCGTGGAGGGCAGGACTTGTGCATTTGTGCTTCTCTGAGGGGCACCACCACCCTGGGCTGTGCTTTGTGCCACTGCTCTCACCCGGGGACTCTGCTCCAACAGTTCCAGCCCCTGAGGGGTTAAACGTCCCCAGCCATCCCCAAATGACGAAGAGACGCTGGTGCCCAGCAATTAGGTGACAGACCCGGGTACACCGCAGCCCGGGCTGTGACGTGAGGACGGATCCAGGCTGGCTGGCGGTTTGTCCTGGCTGGGGTTTGTCTGTCCCTGGCTGGCACCCAGCGCCCGGAGCCGCAGCTGCTTCCCAGCCCCTCGCGGCACCGGCCGGGAGCGATGTGTCACCGGGAATTCCGGGCCCCGCTGCCTCTGCGGTGCCCCGGGGCCCGGCGACACCCACAAATGCCCCGTGGTGTCCCAGAGGAACAGGGTGATGTCCCCAGCAGGACAGGGTGATGTCCCCAGATGGACAGGGTGATGTCCCCACAGGGACAGGGTGATGTCCCCAGAGGAACAGGGTGATGTCCCCAGAGGGAGCGGGACAGGGTGATGTCCCCAGATGGACAGGGTGATGTCCCCAGATGGACAGGGTGATGTCCCCAGAGGGAGCGGGACAGGGTGATGTCCCCAGCAGGACAGGGTGATGTCCCCAGAGGGACACGGTGATGTCCCCAGAGGAACAGGGTGATGTCCCCAGCAGAACAGGGTGATGTCCCCAGAGGAACAGGGTGATGTCCCCAGCAGAACAGGGTGATGTCCCCAGAGGAACAGGGTGATGTCCCCAGATGGAGTGGGACAGGGTGATGTCCCCAGATGGACAGGGTGATGTCCCCAGATGGAGTGGGACAGGGTGATGTCCCCAGCGGGACAGGGTGATGTCCCCAGAGGAGCAGGGTGATGTCCCCAGAGGAACAGGGTGATGTCCCCAGCGGGACAGGGTGATGTCCCCACCGCTGTCCCTGCCGGGTGCGGGGTGCCCTCCCCAGGAGCAGAGCAGGGGGTGCAGCCTGAGGCCATTTCCCTCCTCAAAGCGCTTTGGGGTCAATTCACTGATTTTGCACATTTTGGTGCTGGGGGTCTCAAAGCTGAAATGGGAAAAGATTTCTGTGTCTCCAGAAGGCTCCGAGCCCGCCCTGGGGGCGTTGGTGTCCCCTGGGGATTTCCCGAGCCTGGAGGTGTGCAGGGAATTGCTGCCTCTGGCTGGGATTTGAGGAGAAAAACAATAAAAATGGGGTTTGGACTGAATCTGCAGCCGGGGCCGTTCCCAGTTTACCCAGTGGGGTGACTGGGAGGAGCTGGGACGGGGCGGGGCGAGCTCTGTCCCTGCCGGGGGTGGGAACGGAGGGGCCGCGCTCCTGCCGGGGGGGGTCACAGCAGAAAATCGGGGGAGGGGGTTGGCTTTTGAGGGGATGTAACCCCAAATCTCCCCTTGTGCCACCCAAGAGTGTCACCCAAATGTCCCCAGCGCCAGGGTGGTGTCAGAGGCGCTGGCAGGAGCCGGGACCCTGCGCATCTGGGCCGCCACATCTGGAGGGGTCGCACGTGTGGGGGGCTGCACACCTCGGGGGATCGATCACACATCTGGGGGGTGCCACACACCTGGGGATCCCCATCCGGGCATGGCTGCACCGCTGAGGGGCCGCACAGCTGGGGGCGTCCTACATCTGACACTCCCCCCGGGTGGTGTCGCACATCTGGGGGTGACACACCTGGGAGGGTGACACACCTGGGAGGGTGACACATCTGGGGGTCAGGCACATGTGGGGGGGTGGCACACCTGGGGGATGACACATCTGGGGGGGTCCCACGTCTGGGGGTTGGCACATCTGGGGGGTGGCACATCTCGGGGGACATATCTGAGGGTGACACGTCTGGGAGGGGGTGACACGTGTGGGGAGGTCCCACATCTGGGATGTGACACGTCTGGGGGTGACACGTCGGGGGGGTGACGCATAGAGGGGGGCACATCTTGGGGGGTGACACATCTAGGGGGACACATCTGGAGGGCTAACACACCTGGGGGTGGGACACACCTGGGGGGGACACCTGGGGCGGGGGGCGGCACCTCTGGGGGGGGATGGCACACATGGGGTGTAACACATCTGGGGAGGTGACACATCGGGGGGGGCTCCCACATCTGGGGAGGTGACGCATCGGGGGATTGGCACATCTGGGGGGATGACACACCGGGGGTGACACATCTGGAGGGGGTGACACACCTGGGGGGTGGCACACCTGGGGGCGGGACACACCTGGGGGGGGATGGCACACATGGCGTGTGACACATCTGGGGGGTGACACATCGGGGGGGGGTCCCACATCTGGGGGGGGCACAGCGGGGGCCGCGGACACGTGCTGCCCCCTGGTGGCCGCTGTGGGGACTGCACCATGCCCCCCCCCCCCCCCCGGGAAACTGAGGCACGGCCGGCGCCCCCTCCCCGCCCCTTTGGGGGGGATTCCCGGCTCCCCGATACCTGATCCCCCCGGTTCTGCCCATGCGTGTCCTCCCGCTGTCCCCGAACACTCCCCAAGGGGGTCGCCTGCTCCGTGTGACACTGGGGGATGCAGGACGCCAGGGTCCCCCCGTGGTGGGGTCGGTTTGTCCGCAAACCTGAGGGATAAAAGGGAGAGAGAAGGTGAGCAGGGATGTGACAGCCTGGGGGACTGGGGAGCACAGATGGGACCATCGGGGACACAGGGGACACGGCCCAGCTGATCCATCACCCATTAAGTGGTACTGGAGAAGCCAAAAGGCTTAAAATGAACCCAAACCTCAGAACCCCGTGCCGGGAGAAGTTGTTCAGAGGGTCGCTCCAACCCCACAGACAGGACCCCGGCCACCCCGTGTCCCCCCGGCCACCCCGTGTCCCCCCGGCCAAGCTGACCCCACTCTGGGGCTCTGGGGATGGTGATTCCTGCGTCCATCCTTCACTCAAATCCCGGACCCTCACCCCGGCCCCGGCCCCTTCTGGGGTACAAACCACCCTGGGAGGATTTGCCGGGCAAATCCGGACCCCTCGGCCAAGTGACCCCACAAAGCTTTGGGGTGAGCCGGGATTGCCCCGCGGCCACGGGCACGGAGTCCTGCGGGTGACAGGGTGACAGGTCCCTGCCTGCGGGACATCACCGCCGCCCAGCCCCGGGGCGGGGGACCTTGGGGACACCCCGGGCCGCATTCCCCGCTGGATGCCCGGGGCCAGCGCGTCCTGCCGCGGGTGGGGGTGCCAGGGTGATTGCGGAGGTGGTGGCGGTGCCAGGTGCTCGTGTCCCCAGCGTCCCTCCCCCGCTTTAACGAGAGGGCAAAGAGCAGCTGGGTGCGGTGCCGAAGCCAAGCCTTGTCCCCTGCCCTGTCACCTGCCCTGTCACCGTCCGCAGGCACGGCCCGAGCAGCAGAGCCAGCGCCGAGGTGAGCGGGGACACCCCAGGGCAGGGACCCCATCTCGGGACAAGGGGGGACCCCCGAGGGGCCGGGATGGAGCGGGAGATTGGGGAGGGAGGGGCGGGGCTGTGCCCTGAGCGACAGCACCGCCCGGGCTGGGGGGCTGGGGACACACCGGGGGTGACGCAAGGACCGTGCCCAGGATCCCACAGCAGGATCGAGACGCTCTGGCTGCTCCCCGGCAGGATGGGAGACCCCTTCGGCCGCTGGAGCATCGGCCCCTTCCGGTGAGCGCCCCCCTGGGCACCCCCGAGGGCTGGGCGGGACGGGGGACAGGGTGTGCCAATGTCCGTCTGTCCGTCCAGGAGCGAATATGACGACGGGACCCCGCTCCGACATTCCAACAGCTTCGCCCGCCTCAGCGGGAAGAGCATCTACAGTGAGTGAGGGCTGCACCCCAAAAACCCCCTCAGGACCCCCCCCAGCTCGTCCCTGTCCCCTCACCCCGCCTGTGCCCTCAGACCAGCGCAAGGACTACGGAGAGAACCTGCTCAAGGTCCAGGACGATTTCCAGCACCACGTTGAGGTAGAAGCCCCCTCAAAGTGCCCCGCGCCCCCCACCCTTGCCAGGGGCCTGTGTGACCCCGTGTGACCCCGTGTGACACTGTGTGACCCCCTGTCCCTCCCCAGCACCTGCTGACGATGCCCCTGGAGCGGGAGCTGCGCAGCGCCGGGGATTGCCTGGGGCGCCTGCGGGAGCTGCAGGAGCAGGGCCGGGTCTGGGGGCAGGATGTCATCCTGGAGGTCAAGGACCAGGAGCTGGTGCTGAGCGATGTGGAGAGCAAGGTAACCCCCGAGCAGGGCACCCCCAAAGCCCGGTACCTCCCAGCCAGGGCACCCCCAAAGCCCGGTACCTCCTGGCCAGGGTACCCCCCAAGCCTGGCACCCTCTAGCCGTGGAACCCCTCGGCCAAGTGACCCCACAAAGCCTGGTACCCCCCGAATCCTGGTACCTCCCGATCAGGGCACCCCCCAAGTCTGGCACCCTCCGGCCATGGAACCCCTCAATCCTGGTGCCCCCCGAGCAGGGCACTCCCACAGCTCGGCACTCCTCAACCAAGGCACCCCTTGAATCTCAGTACCCGTCGACCAGGGCACCCCCAAACCCTGGTACCCTCTAGCCAGGGCATCCCCTGAATCCTGGCACTCCTTGGGCTATGGACACCCAAATCCCAGTGCCCCCTGAATCCTGGGATACCTAGCTATGGACCCCCCCAAAACCCGATACTCCTTGGCTATGGGAACCCCTAAATCCTGGCACCCCCTGGCTATGGAAGCCCCCAAACCCAGTTACTCCTTGGAATTTGGAACCTCCAAATTACGGTGCCCCCTGGCCAGGGTATCCTCTGAATCCTGGTACCCCCTGGGCTATGGGAACCCCCAAATTCCAGTACCCTCTGGCTCTGGGACCCCCAAATCCCGGATGCCTCCTGGCTATGGAACCCCTCAAATCCCGGTGCCACCTGGCCAGGGCATCCCCTGAATCCTGGCACCCCCAGGTTATGGGGAACCCCAAATCCCGGTACCTCCTGGCTACGGAAACCCCCAAATCCCGGCCGCCCCCTGTCCAGGTATCCCCAACCCCCAATCCACCCCACTGCCCCCCATCCTGGCAGCTCCTACAGCCCTGGCACCCTCAAATCTGGGCACCCCCCAGCCTGGCACCCGCAGCCCTTCCCCACTCCCAGACTCAGCCCCCAAACTCTCCTATGCCACCCCAGCACCCCCACTAAACCTCACACCCCACAATCCCGACCCCACAATCCCCCTGCACCCCTTTAACCCTTTCCCAGCCCCTGACCCCCCGTGTTCCGCCTGGCAGGAGGAGCTGGAGGCGTTCCCGCTGGGCAGCGTGCAGGGATGCTCCGCAGGGCTGGGCAACGCCGTGCTGGCCGTCAGCGTCCAGGAGAGGAACCCGCCGAGAACCAGCGTGCTGCTGTTCCAGTGCCAGCGCCTGGGGGTGAGCCCTGAGCGGGGGAAAAGCGGGGGGAGCCCCCCGGGATGGGCTCTGACGGCAGCGGCTCCGTGCCAGGCAGAGACGCTGAGGAGCAGCCTGGAGAAGGTGCTGAGGCAGAGGAAGGAGGAGCAGAGCAATCACTACGGGCACAGGTACGGGGGGTAAGTGGCTCTGCGGCCCCTCCCTGGAGACGGCTCGGCTGGGGCACAAGTGTCGCTCCCCAAAGTTGTGGTGAGTCTGGCGGTGGGGTCTCCTTGGGGTCCCACAGCGCCCCAAGCCCCCCAAAATCCCACCTGAGGGGTGAGGAGGGGACCCTTTATCCCAGTGCCCCAGCTCCCGGTTCAGTCCCCCCATGCTGCCCCACCCCATAAACACAACTGCCCCACCCTATCCAGGGGCTCAGCCCCCCCATCCTGCCCCACTCCATGAACTCAACCTCCCCACCCACCCCATCCACCGGCTCAGCCTCCTTCCCACCCCTCCTACTCCATCACCATGGGCCCGACGCCCCCACCCCATCCACGGGCTCAATTGCCCCCTCCCACCCCCTCTTCCTCATCCCTGTGGGCATTTCCCACCCCATTTCCCATCACTGGCCTCCTCCTCCTCCCCCACACCCACAAACCCTACACCCCACTCTCGGAACCAGCCCCGCTCCTGCCCCACACCCACACACAGACCCCTCTCCCCTCCACCCCGTACAGCCCCCCCAGGCTCCGCTCATCCTCTGTTCCCCTCCCCACCCCGTACAGCCCCCCCCCCAGCTCTGCTCACCCTCTGTTCCTCCCCTCCCCGCTGCCCCCGCAGCCCCCCGGACCCGCCGCCCAGCCCGGCCCCCCCGTACACGGCCCCGGAGCGCTGGGCAGAGCCCCCCGAGCCCGACCCCCACACGCCCCCCCAGCGGGGCCCGCTCTCCTCGGATTACCGTGAGTCTGGGCCGGGGCGGGGGGGGCACCGCGCCCTGCCTCGCTTTCCCTGGCAGCAGCGGTGACGCTCGGGATGTCCCCAGGTGCGCCGGAGCTGCCGCAGGTGCCCCGGGGCCGAGCCCCCGGCCAGGCCGTGCCCGAGGCGGACCGGGATGTTGTAAGTGCCGACCCCTCCCGGGTGGGGTCACCGCGGCTCCCACCCAGCACCCACCGCCCCCCGCACCCACAGGAGATCCTCAACCACGTGCTGGGAGACCTGGAGCGCTTCGTGGGCCGGCTGAATACGGCGCTGAGCTCGGCCAGCGAGAAGAAGAAGATGAAGAAGTCAGGTGGGAAGGGAGGGGAGGGTCCCTGGGGGCTGCTGGGGGTGCCGGTGTGCCCAGCTCGGTGCCAGCCCCAGCTGTGCCCCTCCAGCGCTGCCCCCAAAGGAGGCGTACACGGATTTCTTCCAGAAGGTGAAATATGCCCTGAACCTGTTGGTAGGTGCCGTTGGTAGGGCTGGAGGGGGCGCTGGGGGTGGGGGGGGATGTGAGCAAGGGGCTAAATGGGAGTGGGGGGCTGTGTGGGGAAAGGGGGGCTGTGAGGGTGGGGGGCTGTGGGGATGGAGGGGCTCAGTGGGAATGGGGGGGTGGGAATGGGACATTGCATGAGAATGTGGGGAGAGGGGTTGTGTGGGGATGGGGGGGCTGTGTGGGGTGGAGGGGCTCTGTGGGGTGAGGGAGGTGTGGGTGACCTGAGGGGCTCTGTGGGGTGGAGCGGCCATATGGGGACAAGGGTCTGTGTAGGGATCAGAGGTGTGGGTGGGCTGGGGGGGCTGTGCGAGGGCAAGGGGAGTCCTTGGGGACACCTTCCCCCCCCCGCATAGGGACGGAGCCACCGCTACGTGACGGAGCCGGATCCCCCCGAGCTGCTGCGTCTCATCTTCTCAGCTCTGTCCTTCGTGAGTGTCCCCAGAGCGGGTCCCACCCCCGGAATGTGTGACACTGGTGGGGGTGATGGGTGACCCCCGGAATGTGTGACACGGGTGGGGATCACCCCCGGAATGTGTGACACGGGTGGGGATCACCCCGGGAATGTGTGACACGGGTGGGGGTGATGGGTGACCCCCCGGAATGTGTGACGCGGGTGGGGGTGATGGGTGACCCCCCGGAATGTGTGACACGGGTGGGAATCACTCCCCAGAATGTGTGACACGGGTGGGGGTCACTCCCCGGAATGTGTGACTCGGGTGGGGATCACCCCGGGAATGTGTGACACGGGTGGGGATCACCCCGGGAATGTGTGACACGGGTGGGGGTGATGGGTGACCCCCGGAATGTGTGACACGGGTGGGGGTGATGGGTGACCCCCCGGGATGTGTGACACGGGTGGGAATCACTCCCCAGAGTGTGTGACACGGGTGGGGGTCACCCCCGGAATGTGTGACACGGGTGGGGGTGATGGGTGCCCCCCGGAATGCGTGACACGAGTGGGGATCCTCCCCAGAATGTGTGACACGGGTGGGGGTGATGGGTGACCCCCCGGGATGTGTGACACGGGTGGCGGTCGCCCCTCACTGCCCCGTCCCGGTCCCTGCAGGTGCTCGGGCACTGCCCCAGCCCCGGGCTGGCCCCGGCCGTGCAGAGCCCGCTGCTCCTGCCCGAGGCGCTGCAGCTCCTCGAGGAGACCCTGGCCGATGATGATTACGGCGTCTGGAAGAGCCTCGGCACCGCCTGGAACAAATCCAGGTGGGCTCCGGTCCCCCGACACCGAGAAAGGGCGGTCCGGATTTGAGGGGGGGTCCCAGCGCTCACCGCGGTTCTCCCCCCGATGTTGCAGGGCCGAGTACCCCAACAGCGACCGGGTGCCCGCGTACACCCCGGTTTTTTCGGACGGGTGGCTGCCCCCCGTGGTGGAGCAGGAGCGCCGGGGGAGCCTCCAGGACCCCCCAGGGCCCCCCTCAGGTTCCCCAGCTCTGTCGCGACCCTCCCGGTCCCTGCCCCCCGCACAGGCACCGGGCACCGGCTGGAGGGACCGTCCCGGCCAGGAGTGAGTGTCCCCCTGTCCCTGAACCTGCGGGGGGGTCGGGGCAGGATCTGGGCACTGATGCAGCCCCTCCCCACCTACCAGATCCCCGCTCCCCGCCCAGGGGCTGGCCCGAGCCCTGTACGACTTCCAGGCCAGGAACCCGCAGGAGCTGAGCGTCAGGAAGGGGGACACGCTGCAGGTGGGAGCGGGGCGGCCCCTCCCTGGGTGGGGGGCACAGTTGGGACCCCGGGGCCCTGCCCTCCACTGCCCCCCTTGTCACCTGCCCAGGTCCTGGACCAGCAGAAGAGGTGGTGGCTGGTGCAGGACGAGCGGGGGGACAGGGGACACGTCCCTGGCAACATCCTGGAGCCCCTCCAGGAGCCGGGGCGCAGCTCCAGACAGGTGGGGGACCCCTCTCCCCTCCCTTCCCCGCGCCCCCCACCAGCAGGGGGTGGTCGGCGGCTACCGCGGTGTCCCCTCCCAATGTCCCCTCCCTCTGTCCCCCTCTCCAGGACAGTCCCCCCACCCTGCGACCCAGCTCCTCGCCGGCAGAGGTGACAGCCTGGCTGACGGACAAGGGCTTCTCGCGGATGTAGGTGCTCCCTTGAGCCCCCTCCCACCCAGACCCGCCTGGGTCCATTTGGGGCTGGGGGCGAGCCCGGCTCACCCCCGGTGCCCCCCCCCCAGCACGGTGCGGACCCTGGGGGTGCTGCGGGGACACGATCTGCTGCAGATGAGCCCGGACGAGCTTCGAGGGGTCTGTCCCGAGGAGTGGCGCAGGGTCCTCTTCAAGCTGTCCCCGATCAGGACATCCCTGGGGGTGAGCACCCCCACCCTCGTACCCCCACCCATCTCGGGACACCCGGCCCCACGCCCCCTCCCCACCCCGGGCTGGCCTTGTGGGACCCCCACCTCCGACCCAGGGTGTCCCTGAGGGTGTGGGACCCCCGGCCTCCACCTCACTCCTGGGGGTGAGGGACCCCCGGCCCCGCAGCCCCGCCCCAGCCCGGTCTGGCCATGGGGGGCGGGACCCTCATCCCCACGCCCCCTCATCCCCACGCCCCCTCCCATCCCCTCCCCTTCTCCGCAGATCGGTCCCAAGGACTGAGCCCCCGAGGCCACGCCGATGTCCCCACCCTGTCCCTGCCGCGGATGGTGCATCCAGGGAACGGCTGGAGCTGGGGGCGAACCCACTCCCAACATCCCGCCAAGGCAGAGAATGGCCCCCCCAAAGGAAGGAGGGGGGCAGGCACCCCCCTCGGCGGGCTCGGGCACTGCGAAGGGACTCTGCGCCCCCAAAATGTAAAGCGACTGATGTGGAAAATAAAAGTACCAGCAGCGAGCGGGGTGTGCAGAGCCTGGGAGGCACCCCGGGGGCAGGGAGAGAGACAAGGGGAACGGGGGAATAGAGAAAAGGGGAATAGGGACAAGGAATAGGGACAGGGCAGGGAGAGGGACAAGGGGAATAGGGACCAGGGGAATGGGGACAAGGGGAATAGGGGAATAGTGCAGGGCAGGGAGGGGGACCCCGCATTTCGCCCCCGCAGCACCCAAGGCACATCCCTGGTGCCCATATCAGTGAGCTGATGGCAGAGGGGCCCCAGGGCACAGGGCTGTCCCCAGCCCACCCCGCTCAGCACCCTGGGTGGGTGGCAGGGCACCAAGGCTCCCTCCCCCCGGGCTTTGTCAGGGCTGCCTCATTAGAGCTCATTAGGAATGTGCTAATGAGGAGCGGGGGCGGGAAGAAGGGAGCCCGGGGCTGCTTTACCCTGGGAACAGCACCAGGCTGAGCTCCTGCCCCAAAGCAACCCAGCCATGCTGGGACTGGCTCCATGGGGCAGGGACCCCCCTCACCCCACACCCACCAACCCCCAACCACGGGTGGGGGTCACCTCAGTGCCCCCCAACACCACAAGGCCTGTGGGGGCTCAGGGTGACACATCTAAACATGATTTATTGCCTTGGAGGGTGTCATGCCAGTGGTGCTGTCCCCCCCCAAGGGTGGAGGGTGCTGGAGGGGCTGGGTGAGGACTCCCCCCACCCTCTGAGCCCCGTGCTGAGCTCCTACAACTTCTTGTTGCCCCACTTGGCCATCTTGTTGTTGATGGGCATCTTCTGGAAACGGCTGGACTTCAAGTAAGCAGCCACCTTCTCCAGAGCCTGGGGACACACACAGAGGGGTCAGGGGTGCCCCCACCGCGGCAGCCCCGCCCAGGGGTGACCTCGGAGTGCCCCTGCTCACCCCAAAGCGCTCCACAAAGTCCTTGAGGTTCTTGAAGGGCTCCAGGCACTTGGGCTCAAAGATGCGGTTCTGGTCCAGCACGTCGAACATGAGGAAGTCCACGAAGGTCAGCTGGGGACATTGGGGGGACACAGTGAGGACAAACCCCCTCCCCAGCCCCTCAGCCCCCTCGGGAGCCCTGGCAGTACCTTCTCCCCTGCAAACCACTTTCTGTCCCCCAGGAAGTTGGAGAAGAGCTTCAGCTTCCCCGGGAGCTGCTCTAGGTAGCCCGGCTTGAGCTTCTCCTGAGGGAGGAGGGAAGGGGTGAGCATGGGCAGCCCCAGCCAGCCACCCTAGGGAGCACCCTCCCAATCTGGGGTCCCCAGTGCTGGCACAGAGTCCCCAGTGCTGGCACAGAGTCCCCCAGGCTGCAGCACACTCACAAAGTCAGGGTTGTAGCAGACCATGACAAGGCTCATGCGGAAATCCATGATCTGGTTCTCCAGCATGTCCACACGCAGGATCTCCTCCTCTGTCTCACCACCTGCACAGGGGGGTCAGCACGGGGGCCCAAACCCACCCTGACCCCATCCCTGCTGCTCCAAACCCTCCCTGACCCCATCCCTGCAGCTCCAAACCCTCCCTGACCCCATCCCTGCTGCTCCAAACCCTCCCTGACCCCATCCCTGCCGCTCCAAACCCTCCCTGACCCCATCCCTGCTGCCGCCTGTACGTCCCTTTCACTCCAACCCCAAGCTCACCGCCACTCCAACCTGTACCCCAATCCAACTCCAATCCCAAACAACCCCAACTGAACCCCAATTCAATTCCAACCCTACTCCAATCCCAACTCCAATTCCAGCTCCCAACCCAACCCTAAGACTAACCCTACTCCAACCTCAACCCAATCTCAACACTACTCCAAACCCAACTTCAATCCAACTCCAATCCCAACCCAACTGAACTCTAATCTAATTCCAATCCCAAATCCAACCCCCACTCCCGCCCCAGATTTAATCCCACTCCAACCCCACTTCAGCCCCACTCCCATCCCAACTCCAAGCCCAGTCCAACCCCAAATTTAATCCAACTCCAGCCCCAGTCCAATCCCAGCTTCAATCCCACTCCAAACCCACTCCAATCTCAAATTTAATCCCACTTCAACCCCACTCCAAACCAACTAGAATCCTACTACAACTCTAAATTTAATCCAACTCCAGCCCCGCTCCAACCCCCACTCGGATCCCAACTCCAATCCCACTCCAACCCTAAATTTAATCCAACTCCAATCCCAAATTTAATCCCAACTCCAACCCCACTCCAAGGCCGTTACCATCCCACTCCAGCCCCCCCAGCCCCCTCCCAGTCCCTGCCCCACTCACACATGTTGTGCTTGCGGGCGATGTAGCGCAGGATGGCGTTGCTCTGGGTCAGTTTGGTGTTGCCATCGATGAAGTAGGGCAGCTGGAGGGGACAGAGGGACATGGGGACACCGGGACAGCCAGACACTCCCAGCCCCCCCAGCCCCTCACACCTACGTTGGGGAAGTCCAGCCCCAGCTTCTCCTTCTCCTTGATCCATTGGCTCTTATCGTAGTCGGGAGCTGCAAGGGAAGGGGGGTGGCTGATGCTGTGTCCCCCCAAAAACCTCAAAAGAGGCTGAGGGTGGTGTGGGGACCCCCTGACCCCCCTCACCTTCCCCACAGCTGTACAGTTTGTCCTCATAGGGTGTCTCTGTGTACTCCAGGAGCAGGCGGATGGCGTGGGCCAGCTGGGGAGGGGGATCAGTCAGACACCCCAAAAACACCCCCCAAACGTGAGCCTGCAGCTGGCTCACACACGGGGAAACTGAGCACAGGGCAGGGCAAACTGCACCCATTCCCAGCACCCCCAGTCAGCACCCCCTGCACAGGGGGACCCCCCAAAATCAACACCCTCCCACCCCCAAGGGCAGCAGGACCCCACAGTTCATCCCAGACCGACCCCACAGCTCATCCCAGACCGACCCCACAGTTCATTCCAGAACACCCCCAAAGATCAAGGAGACCTCCCACAGCTTCCCCAAAACACCTGCGGGTCCCACAGACCCCCCAAACCACCAGAGGGACCCCCACGGACTCACCGGAGCCCCCCAAGGGTCCCCCCCCAAGACTAATGAGGGAGCCTCATTAGAGCTCATTAGGAATGTGCTAATGAGGAGCGGAGGGGGGGGGGGGCGGAGGAGGGGCCAAATCCGCCTCCCCCAAACTACCAGAGGGACCCCCACAACCTACCCTAAAGGTACAGGGGATCCCCGAAAACCCTCCACAAACCCCCTGAAGCTGGTGGAGACCTCCGAAGACCCCCCACAACCCCAAAGGGACCTCCCGCAGCCCCCCCAAAGATCACTGGCACCCCCCCACAGACCCCTCGCTGCCCCCTAAAGCCTCACAGGGGTCCCCACAGCGCTCCCAACCCAAAAGGGAACCCCACAGCCCCCCCAAACCCCCACCCGACTGCAGCGGAACCGACACAGCCCCCAGCCCCAAAACCAGCAGGGACCCCACCAACCCCCCCGAACATCCCCGAAAGACCAAAGGACCCCCCGAAACCCCCCAAAAAACCAAAGGGAGCCCCGAAAACCCCTGAAATCCCCCCAAAAAGCGCAGGGGGACCCCCGGAGCCGCCTCTGGGGTGCGCGCAGCCCCTGCCCCGCGCGGGGCTGTCCCGGGGCTGTCCCGGGGTCCCCGCTCACCCCGCGGATGTCCCAGTACCCCAACACCGCCATGGCCGCGCGATCGCTGCCCCGCCCCCCCTCGTGACACCGACACGCCCACACGGGGGCGGGGCTTTGGGGGCGGAGCTTAACGGGACCGGGCGGCGCGGGGGCCGCTCAGCGCGGGGGTCCGCTCTTAACCCGGGGATCCCCCTGATCGGATCCCCCTGATCGGATCCCCCTCATCCTTGGGGTCCCCTCTTAACCCGTGATTCCCCCTATCCCGGGGGTCCCCCTTATCCCAGGGTTCCCCCTCATCCCGGGCCTCTGCGCCCCCCCACGCTCCCCGGGGTCCCCCTTAGCAGAGGGTTCTGTGCCTCCCCCCGCCCGCACGGAACCCCCCCTATCTCAGGGGTCCTCCTTATCGCAGGGGTCCCCCTCATTGGATCCCTCTTATCCCGGGGTTCTCCCTTATCACGAGGATCTGCGCCCCGCAAGCTCCGCGGGTCCCCCTTAGCAGAGGGTTTTGTGGCTCGCCCCCGTCCGCATGGAACCCCCTTATCCCGGGGGCTCCACAAGCCCCCAAACCCCGAGGGGTTCCCCCAATCCCGGCAGTTCTGCGTCTCTCCCATCCCCATGAGAACCCCCTCGTCTGGAGGGTTCTGTGACCACCCCTTATTCTGGGGGGTCTGCAAACACTCCAAGTTCTATGGGGGTCCCCTTTAACAGGGGGTTCTGTGACCCTCCCTATCCCCGTGGCTTTGTGACCCCCTAAATTCCATGGCGTCCTCTTTATCCGAGGGGTTCTGTGGCACACCCCATCCATCCCCACGGCACCACTTTATTCTGGGGGCAAAGCCATCCCACAAACTCCATGCGGTCCCCTTGTTCTGGGGCTCTGTAGCCCCTTAAACTCCTTTCAATTCCTTTCAATTCTTCTGCAGCCCCTTTAAATTCCTTTTGGGTTCCCCCTTTTCCTGGAGGAAATTTTCAACCCCCCCAAACTCTATGGGTCCGTCTGTGACCGCCCCCCAAGCTTCATCGGGGCCCCCCTTTCAATCCCCACACCTGCAGGGGGGTCTCACTATCCTGGGGGGAATGGGGACCCCACCTTGCTCCCCACTCCTCCACGGGGCTCCCCCTTATCCCGGGGGTCCCCCAGGAGTGGCTCCCCCCATCCCAGCCCCAGGAGGGTCCCACACCCCCCAGGGTCACCCCACAAATGCGGGGTTCCCCCAGCTCCCCCCGCAGCCCCTCGGCAGCTCAGCGCACCCCACACAGCACAGACAAGGGGGAGCCCCCCGAGGTTTATTGGGCAGCTCTGGGGGTGATTTGGGGGCGCAGGGGGGGTCAGCCCCTCACTCCTTGGTGCTGGACCATTTGGCCGTGCGGTAGAAAACCGGGGTCTTCATGAAGCGCCCCGAGCGCATGTAGGCAGAGACCTTGTCCAGGGCCTGGGGACACACGGGGACACGTGGGGACTGGGATGGGGACAGTGTGGGGACACCGGGGCGGCTGGGATGGGGATAGGGACAGCAGGGTGTTGAGGACAGGGACAGGAGCACCAGTGGGTCAGGGATAGGGACAGAGATGGACCCTGAAGTGTCAGGAATTGGGACAGGGACATTGGAGTGTCAGGAGTGAGATGGGGACATTGCGATGTCAGTGCTGGGGACACCGGGGTGTTAGGGACAGGGACTGGGACACCAGGGGACAGAGATAGGGACACTGGGATGGCTGGGATGGGACAGGGACACTGGGATGTTTGAGACAGGGGTGGGGACACCATGGGGTCACGGATGGGGACATTGGGGTGTCTGGGATAGGGACAGGGACACCAAGGTGTTTGGGGACAGGGATGGGGACACTGGTGTGTCTGGGAGGGGCACCTCAGGGACACTGAGGTGTTGGGGATGGGGATGTCTGGGATGGGGACAGGGACACCGGGGTGTTGGGGACAGGGATTGGGACACCTGGGGTCACAGGGGTGACAGCAATGGGATGGAGACAGAAACACCGGGGATTTAAGGACGGGGCTTGGGATGGGACAAGGACACAGCACTGAGGTGTCGGGGATGGTGACAATGACTGTCGGGGATGGTGAGGGCACAGCGGGCTGGGGGATGGTGACACCGAGTGTCAGGGACGGAGCTGGGGCCGGGACACCGCGGTGGCCCCGGGCTGTCCCCGCCCCGCTCACCTCGAAGCGCTGCAGGAACTGCGCCAGGTTTCCCTGCAGCTCGGGGCACTGGGGCACGAACATGTGCAGCCGGTCCAGAACATCATAGGCAATGAAATCCACGAAGGTGAGCTGGGGGAGGGCCAGGGGGGTCAGACCCCACACGGACTCCCCCAAACCCCCCCAGCATCCCCCACCAACCTTCTGCCCTGCAAACCAGGGCCGGGAGCCCAGGAACCGCGACAGCTCCTGCAGCTTCTTGGGCAGCTGCTCCAGGAACGCCGGCTTCAGCTTCTCCTGCAGGGCAGGGGGCTCAGTGTGGGGGGCTGCTCCCTCCGGGCCCCCCAGAACCCAGGGGCATCACCCCTGAGTGCAGCCAGGCCAGGGATGTGCCCCCGTGCCAGGGGTGGCTCAGTGTCCCCATTGGGGGGATGTCACTGACTTATTTTATGGAAAATCCCTTTGCCAGGATTTTTTCTCCTGAGAAATTGAGAGGTCTCAGAAATTAAATGTAAACAATGATTATCTGCTGCTGTGGGATGCAACAGGTGCATCTGAGATTGGTCTCATGTGGATTGTTTCTACTTGATGACCAATCCCAGGTCCAGCTGTGTCAGGACTCTGGTCAGCCACAAGATTTTTATTATGACTATTTTCTTGCCTTCTGATGAAATCCTTTTTCTTTCTTTAGCAGGGTTTTAGTATAGTATTTTATTTTAATATAATATATATCATAAAATAATTAATCAGCCTTGTGAAACATGGAGTCAAGATTCTCATCTCTTCCCTGAGATGAGATTCTCATTCTCGTCCTGGGGACTCTCAAACACCCCCACAGAGGGACAGCCCCAGGGGCTGGGGTGGATCCATCCCCCTGTGACCCCCCCAGGGGCACTCACAAAGTCAGGGCTGTAGCAGAGCTGGGCAAAACTCATCCTCAAGTCCATGAGCTGGTTTTCCAGCACGTCCACACGCTGCTTCTCCTCCTCTGTCTCACCACCTGCAGGGGGGAGGTGACAGCCCATGTGAAAAATGCCCCCGGAACTGGTGCGGGGGTTGCACGTTCGGGACGAACGGAGACAAGAGATCTCTGCAGCCAGGGCTGGAACTTGGGGTTATTGCAAAGGGCCTGGGTGCAGGGCTCTGCTGGAACTTGGGGTTTATTGCAAAGGGCCTGGGTGCAGGGCCCTGCTGGGATTTGGGGTTTATTGCAAAGGGCCTGGGTGCAGGGCCCTGCTGGGAGCTGCCAGCCACAGCTGGAGCAGGACTGAGAGAAGAGAGGGGGAGAACGTAAGAGAGTAAAGGGGTGAGAACGAAGAGTGTGGGAAGAAGTGGAAGATGCAGTGGAAGGAGCAAAGAGAAGAGAAGGGAAGGGAAGAAAAGTGTGAGAGAAAGAGAGAGAGAGAGTGGTCGAAGTTCCCGTTACAATACAATAAATCATCTTCTGTGTTGAATATTCTAATTCTCACTAACCAATCTCGTACAAGATACAAATCCTACATCATTTACATACAGCCTATAAGAATCACTACATTACCATCCTGTGTTACATTTTAAACCCTAAAAACTCCTCTTTGGGCCCCTTCTGCCAAGCTGTAGGGTCTGCTCTGACCCTTGGGCCTGTCTGCAAGGAGAGGGTGTTGTTCCATCCAAAGGGGATCACCTTCAGCTGGCCACACCATTGTTTTCCAGTTGTTCAGTAACTGAGGGATCTCAAAGCTTGCTTTCATTTCAGTCTGGCTTATAGTTTCTATATTCTCAAAATCTTTTGCCAGGCAATCATATTTATAAGGCTTTCCTGTTTCATCTACTCCAACATGTTATTATTGGCTTTTCGCAAATATTAAGATTTATATTATATGTGTTGTGTTAGAAAGTTATGCTGTATTAATATTAAGTAGTGTGTTAAATATAGTTCAGGTTATAACGTACTGTTAAAATAGAAACCGTGTATGTGAGATATTTTTTTTAAGAAAGGAATGAGGTGCTTATGGAGGGGTTTGACAGCTGGCTGCAAGCAAAGCTGAGTTAATAGAAGTAACAATTGATGATTTTAAAGCGTATCCATAGCGAGGAAAAAGACAAGGCTGTCAGCATGGAAACTGATTAGAAAAGACACATGAAAATTTTTGTAAGCTAGACTACGTGCCTAAGTAGATGTGTGTGTGTGCCTTATTGAATTTCTGTAAAACTTTTGCCAATTATATTGATGTTAATTGCTCTGCACCAATGAATATAACTTATTGTGATGTAGTTAATGACTTCAAATCACGCTTTGTTAAGAGTATATAAACCAGAGAACACGCAGAATAAAAACTTTTTTCTTCTTGGACCCTGATCACGTCTGTGTGTCACATCCAGTTTAACATATGTCACTTCCAGCCTAACAGTGACAGTACTGGCACTGAGACAGCAGCCACAGGACACCTGAATCTTTCAGAGAAAGGGAATTTATTGCTCCCTTATCAGAAGAAATGAACTTCTTCCTGCCTCGCCCAGGGAGGATGACACCGTTAGGATTCAGAGGAAGAATCTGAGACTGACCAGACAGAATCCTGTGTTTGAATGGAATTTATGCATCATGTATGAGGTGTATGAATATGCAACAGGCTGTTGTTTTTAAGGGTTAATCCTCTGTTAACGTCGGTCCTTTTCTGGGCTTATGTTGCTCTGAAAAAAGTACCCAGACTGTCCGTGTTTGTTTTTATTGTCTCATATTGTCTCATATTAATACAAATTGTCCAAATTATTATTAGTCTAATTATATTGCTATTTTTATTACAGTAGTAATATATTATATAATATACTGTTATATAATATACTATTATATACTATTATAATATATACTATACTATTATATAATAGACTATTATATACTATACTATTATATTATATACTATACTATTCTATTATATACTATTATATTATATTATTATATTATATTATAATCCATTATATAACATTCCATTATATTATATTAATTATATTATATTATATTATATTATATATTTTATCATCATTACACTTCTAAACTTTTAAAAACCAAGCAATTGGCGTTTTTCACAGCCCACTCCCCACAATCCCCGGTGATCAGGGTCCCCCCACTCACACATGTTGTGCTTGCGGGCGATGTAGCGCAGGATGGCGTTGCTCTGGGTCAGTTTGGTGCTGCCATCGATGAGGTACGGGAGCTGCGGGTGCCGGGGGTGGGGGTCAGCCCGGGAGACTCCCCCAAAACCCCACACACCCCCCTCGACACCCCCCCATCACCTACGTTGGGGAAGTCGAGCCCCAGCTTCTCCTTCTCGTTGGTCCAGTCGCTCGGGTCATAGTCAGGGGCTGGGGGGACAAAGAGATTGGGGGGACTCCCCCAGACCCTCGGCCCCCCTCGTGGCACTCACAGCCTTGGGGGGTGCGGACACTGGGGGTGTCCCGTTGCCCCCCCCCAGACCCTCTGCCCCCCTCGCGACACCCAAAGCAGTGGGGGGATGTGGACATTGGGGTATTGGGGGTGTTCCCCCCCCGGCCAGACTCTCTGCCCCACTCGTGGCATTGGGGGTGTCCCCCCCCGCCCCCGCCCTGGGACAGCCGGTGCCACCTCCCGGCACAGACCCGGGAGAACGTTGGCCCTGAGAGGGATCAAGGTCCTTTCATGGTGGGGGACAAAGGTGACCCCTCCCGAGCTGGCACGAGGGGGGGCGGGACACGCTGCCAAGTGGGGGCGTCCCCCCCTTTCTGACACAGCAGAATCGCGGGGCTGGGGGCGGGGTGGGGGATTTGGGGTCCCACCCTCCTGCCCCCCTCACCTGGGCCGGGGCGGTACTGGCGCTCCTGGTACGGGGTGTCCGTGTACTCCAGCAGCAGGCGGATGGCGTGGGCCAGCTGCGGGCACAGCACCCGCCTTTGGCACCCCACAGCCCCCCGCACCTCTCCCCCGCACCCTCAGCCCCTCAGCACCCCCCAGCCGTGCCCTCCCCGTCCCCACCGTGCCGCCGTCCCCCCTCGATGCCACTCACGCCACGGATGTCCCAGTACCCCAGTGTGACCACCATGGTGACACCGCTCCAGGCTCTCAGGGAACACGGACTGGGACGGACCGGGACAGGACCCTCCCCTGTCTCCTCCCCGTGCCGTCAGCGCTGCGGGCTCGGTGCCCGGGCCTCCCGCCAGCGCTGCCGCTGCCAGCGCCGCTCGCAATCCGCCCCCCGAGCCTCCCGCAGCACCCGGGGCACCCCCAAACCCCAGGCACGAGGGCACACACAGCCCCTTCTGTGCCCCGCTTTCCCTCTGCGGCTGTGCTCCCTCCCTCCCCTCACTTCAACTCCCGCTGGTTTACTTAAATATTTTTATTTTTCATGCTCGGTCAGGTTTTGTTTCTTTTTCTCAAAACTTTGTTTTGTCCCAGGAATGCCGGCTCCAGATGCAGATGAGCAGCACTGGGATGGGAGACTGCAGGGACACAGGGGGCAGTGCCCCACAGGGATGGGAGAAGCCTGCTCCAGCCCGATCTGGGCCACAAACAAACATCTCCTGGGAGTGTTGGGGACAGGGACACATGTCACCTGCTCCCCCTGCCCTTCATCCCTGACGTGCTGAGGATGAAACGCTCCCCATGCCACCCCTTGCCTTCCTCCCTGCGCTGATGAGGATGGAGCATCCCCCAGCAGGCACCATCCCCCTGTGCTCGGGGCCACTGTGTCCCCAGCGACAGCAGAGACCTCAGCTCTGCCTTCCTTTGCTTGTCCCCACAGGGTGCAAGAGCAGGCTGAGAGGGCACCAGGCTTAAAGGGCATCAGCACCCAGCTGGGGCTGGGCTGGCACTGCCCCGCTGTCACCACAGCAGCACCCAGGACCCCAACTTGTCGCTGGCAGGTAAATCCAGGACCCCCTGGCTGTGCCGTCCCCTGCATCACCTCCTCGTGCCAGCAGGGCCCAATCCAGCAAGGAGACCCCAGTTAAAAACAACAGAAAAAGACAGAAAAAACCACCCATAAAACGACCAAACCAAGATGAAACTGAGAGGACTCAACAAAAACCTGTACCCCAATCCAGCTTCCACTCCAAACCAAGCCCAGCTGAACCCCAATTCAATTCCAGCCCTACTCTAATCCCATCCCCAGCCCAACTCCAATTCCAGCGCCCAACCCAACTCCAACCCTACTCCCACCCCAACTTCAACCCAACTCCTACCCTGACCCAACCAAACCCTAATCTAATTCCAAGCCCAACTCCAACCCCAGCTTTAATCCCCCTCCAAGCCCCCCCAGCCCCCTCCCAGTCCCTGCCCCACTCATACATGTTGTGCTTGCGGGCGATGTAGCGCAGGATGGCGTTGCTCTGGGTCAGTTTGGTGCTGCCATCGATGAAGTAGGGCAGCTGGAGGGGACACAGGGACATGGGGACACCGGGACAGCCAGACACCCCCAGCCCCCCCAGCCCCTCACACCTACGTTGGGGAAGTCCAGCCCCAGCTTCTCCTTCTCCTTGATCCATTGGCTCTTATCATAGTCGGGAGCTGCAAGGGAAGGGGGGTGGCTGATGCTGTGTCCCCCCAAAAACCTCAAAAGAGGCTGAGGGTGGTGTGGGGACCCCCTGACCCCCCTCACCTTCCCCACAGCTGTACAGTTTGTCCTCATAGGGTGTCTCTGTGTACTCCAGGAGCAGGCGGATGGCGTGGGCCAGCTGGGGAGGGGGATCAGTCAGACACCCCAAAAACACCCCCAAACCTGAGCCTGCAGCTGGCTCACACACGGGGAAACTGAGCACAGGGCAGGGCAAACTGCACCCATTCCCAGCACCCCCAGTCAGCACCCCCTGCACAGGGGGACCCCCAAAAATCAACACCCTGCCACCCCCAAGGGCAGCAGAACCCCACAGTTCATCCCAGACCGACCCCCAAAGATCAAGGAGACCTCCCACAGCTTCCCCAAAACACCTGCGGGTCCCCACAGACCCCCCCAAACCACCAGAGGGACCCCCACGGACTCACCGGAGCCCCCCAAGGGTCCCGCCCAAGACGAATGAGGGAGCCTCATTAGAGCTCATTAGGAATGTGCTAATGAGGAGCTGGGGGGGTGGGGGCGGAGGAGGGGCCAAATCCGCCTCCCCCAAACTACCAGAGGGACCCCACAACCTACCCTAAAGGTACAGGGGATCCCCGAAAACCCCCCACAAACCCCCAGAAGCCGGGCGAGACCCCCGAAGACCGCCCACAACCCCAAAGGGACCTCCCGCAGTCCCCCCAAAGACCACTGGCACCCTTTAACTCGGGGGATCCCCCTGATCGGATCCCCTTTATCGGATCCCCCTCATCCTGAGGGTCCCCTCTTAACCCGCGATTCCCCCTATCCCGGGGGTCCCCCTTATCCCAGGGTTCCCCCTCATCCCGGGCCTCTGCGCCCCCCCAATCTCCCCGGGGTCCCCCTTAGCAGAGGGTTCTGTGCCTCCCCCCGCCGCACGGAACCCCCCCTATCCCAGGGGTCCTCCTTATCCCAGGGGTCCCCCTCATTGGATCCCTCTTATCCCGGGGTTCCCCCTCATCCCGGGGCTCTGCGCTCCCCAAGCTCCGCGGGTCCCCCTTAGCAGAGCGTTTTGTGGCTCGCCCCCGTCCGCATGGAACCCCCTTATCCCGGGGGCTCCACAAGCCCCCAAACCCCGAGGGGTTCCCCCAATCCCGGGAGTTCTGCAGTCCTGCCATCCCCACGGAACCCCCTCGTCTGGAGGGTTCTGTGACCACCCCGAACTCCATGGGGACCCCCTTTATTCTGGGGGGTCTGCAACCGCCCCCGTTCTATGGGAACCGCCACCCCATCCCCGGGGCTTTGTGACCCCCTAAATTCCAGGCGTTCCTCCTCATCCGAGGGGTTCTGTGGCACACTCCATCCATCCCCACGGGACCACTTTATTCTGGGGGCACAGCCACCCCACAAACTCCATGGGGTTCCCTTGTTCTGCAGCCTCTTAAATTCCTTTCAATTCCTCTGCAGCCCTTTAAATTCCTTTTGTGTTCCCTCTTTTCCTGGGGGAAATTTGCAACCCCCCCAAACTCGATGGGAACCCCCCTTATCCTGGGGGCCGTGGGTCCCTCTGTGACCCCCCCTCAAGCTTCACTGGGGTCCCCCCTTTCAATCCCCGCAGCTGCGGGGGGGTCTCACTATCCTTGGGGGAATGGGGACCCCTCCTTGCTCCCCACTCCTCCACGGGGGTCCCCCAGGAGTGGCTCCCCCCATCCCAGCCCCAGGAGGGTCCCACACCCCCCCAGGGTCACCCCACAAATGCGGGGTTCCCCCAGCTCCCCCCGCAGCCCCTCGGCAGCTCAGCGCACCCCACACGGCACAGACAAGGGGGAGCCCCCCGAGGTTTATTGGGCAGCTCTGGGGGTGATTTGGGGGCGCAGGGGGGGTCAGCCCCTCACTCCTTGGTGTTGCACCACTTGGCCGTGCGCCAGAAAATCGGGGTCTTCATGAAGCGCCCTGAGCGCATGTAGGCAGAGATCTTGTCCAGGGCCTGGGGACACACGGGGACACGTGGGGACAGGGACACACCACTGGGACAGGGATGGGGACTGGCATGGGGACAGGGGAGACACCACGGGGACAGGGGTGGGGACTGGGATGGGCACAGCGGAGACACCACGGGGACAGGGATGGGGACACCGGGGTGGCTGGGATGGGGACAGGGATGTCTGGCATGGGAACAGGGACATCTGGGTGTTGGCGACAGGGATTGGGACACCAGGGATGGGGCCACTGGGATGGCTGGGATGGGGACAGAGACACCTGGGTGTTGGGAACAGGGATGTCTGAGATAGGGACAGGGACACCAGGGTGTTCGGGACAGGGATGGGATCACTGCAATGTCTGGGATGGGGACAGGGACACCGGGGGTTTCGGGACAGGGATGAGTACACCAGTGGGTAAGGGATGGCAACAGAGATGGACCCTGAAGTGTCAGGAATTGGGACAGGGACATTGGAGTGTCAGGAATGAGATGGGGACATTGCGATGTCAGTGCTGGGGACACCATGGGGTCAGGGCCGGGGTCACAGGGGTGACAGCAATGGGATGGAGACAGAAACACCGGGGATTTAAGGACGGGGCTTGGGACAAGGACACAGCACTCAGGTGTCGGGGATGGTGACAATGACTGTCGGGGATGGTGAGGGCACAGCGGGCTGGGGGATGGTGACACCGAGTGTCAGGGACGGAGCTGGGGCCGGGACACCGCGGTGGCCCGGGCTGTCCCCGCCCCCGCTCACCTCGAAGCGCTGCAGGAACTGCGCCAGGTTTCCCTGCAGCTCGGGGCACTGGGGCACGAACATGCGCTGCTGGTCCAGCACATCGTAGGCCAGGAAGTCCACGAAGGTGAGCTGGGGGAGGGCCAGGGGGTCAGACCCCACACGGACCCCCCAAACCCCCCCAGCATCCCCCACCAACCTTCTGCCCTGCAAACCAGGGCCGGGAGCCCAGGAACCGCGACAGCTCCTGCAGCTTCTTGGGCAGCTGCTCCAGGAACGCCGGCTTCAGCTTCTCCTGCAGGGCAGGGGGCTCAGTTTGGGGGGCTGCTCCCCCTGGGCCCCCCAGAACCCAGGGGCATCACCCCTGAGTGCAGCCAGGCCAGGGATGTGCCCCCATGCCAGGGGTGGCTCAGTGTCCCCATTGGGGGGATGTCACTGACTTATTTTATGGAAAATCCTTTTGCCAGGATTTGTTCTCCTGAGAAGTTAAGAAGGCCTCAGAAACGAAATGTAAACAATGGTTCTCTGCTGCTGTGGGATGTGGCAGGTGCATCTGTGATTGGTCTCATGTGGATTGTTTCTACTTGATGACCAATCCCAGGACCAGCTGTCTCAGATTCTAGTCAGTCACAAGATTTTGTTATCATTATTTTCTTGCCTTCTGATGAAATCTTTTCTCCTTCTTTAGCGTAGTTTTAGTGTAGCATTTTCTTTTAATATAATATATACCAAAAAATAATAAATCAGCATTCTGAAACATGAAATCAAGACTCTCATCTCTTCCCTCGTCCTGGGGACCCTCAAACACCCCCACAGGGGGACAGCCCCAGGGTCTTGTGTGGATCCATCCCCCTGTGACCCCCCCAGGGGCACTCACAAAGTCAGGGCTGTAGCAGAGCCGGGCAAAATTCATCCTCAAATCCATGAGCTGGTTTTCCAGCACATCCACACGCTGCTTCTCCTCCTCTGTCTCACCACCTGCAGGGACAGGAGGTGACAGCCCATGTGAAAAATGCCTATTTTATCATTGGCTTTTCACAAATATTAATATTATATGTGTTGTGTTAGAAAGTAATGCTGTATTAATATTAAGTAGTGTGTTAAATATACACAATGTTAAAATAGAAACCGTGTATGTGAGATATTTTTTTAAGAAAGCAATGAGGTACTTATGGAGGGGTTTGACAGCTGGCTGCAAGCAAAGCTGAGTCAATAGAAGTAACAATTGATGATTTTAAAGTGTATCCATAGCGAGGAAAAAGACAAGGCTGTCAGCATGGAAACTGATTAGAAAAGATACATGAAAATTTTTGTAAGCTAGACTACGTGCCTAAGTAGATGTGTGTGTGTGCCTTATTGAATTTCTGTAAAACTTTTGCCAATTATATTGATGTTAATTGCTCTGCACCAATGAATATAACTTATTGTGATGTAGTTAATGACTTCAAATCACGCTTTGTTAAGAGTATATAAACCAGAGAACACGCAGAATAAAAACTTTTTTCTTCTTGGACCCTGATCACGTCTGTGTGTCACATCCAGTTTAACATATGTCACATCCAGCCTAACAGTGACAGTACTGGCACTGAGACAGCAGCCACAGGACACCTGAATCTTTCAGAGAAAGGGAATTTATTGCTCCCTTATCAGAAGAAATGAACTTCTTCCTGCCTCGCCCAGGGAGGACGACACCGTTAGGATTCAGAGGAAGAATCTGACACTGACCAGACAGAATTCTGCATTTGAACGGAATTTATGCATCATGTATAAGGTGTATGAATATGCAACAGGCTGTTGTTTCTAAGGGTTAATCCTCTGTTAACGTGGGTCTTTTTTTGCACTTATTTTGCCCAGAAAGAGGTACCCGGACTGTCCATAACTCTTTGTTTTTATTGTCCCATATTGTCCTAATCCAAATTGTCCAAATTATTATTACTCTAATTACATTGCTATTTTTATAATAGTAGTAATATAATATATAATATACTGTTATATACTATTATATACTATTGATTATATAATATTCTATTATATTATATACTATACTATTATATACTATACTATACTATTATATACTATACTATTATATTATGTACTATTATATACTATACTATATTATTCTATTCTATTATTATATTCCATTACATTATGTTATTTTATATTATTTTATAATTATTATATTATATTATATTATATATTTTATCATCATTACACTTCTAAACTTTTAAAAAACAAGCAATTGGTGTTTTTCACAGCCCACCCCCCACAAACCCCGGTGATCGGGACCCCCCCCCCGGGCGCGGGGCCCCCCACTCACACATGTTGTGCTTGCGGGCGATGTAGCGCAGGATGGCGTTGCTCTGGGTCAGTTTGGTGCTGCCATCGATGAGGTACGGGAGCTGCGGGTGCCGGGGGTGGGGGTCAGCCCGGGAGACTCCCCCAAAAGCCCCCCAAAAACCCCCCCATCACCTACGTTGGGGAAGTCGAGCCCCAGCTTCTCCTTCTCGTTGGTCCAGTCGCTCGGGTCATAGTCAGGGGCTGGGGGGGCAAAGACATTGGGGGGGCTCCCCCAGACCCTCGGCCCCACAGCAATGGGGGCTGCGGGCACTGGGGGCATTGGGGGTGTCCCGTTCCCAGTCCCCCGGGCCCCTCTGCCGCACTCCTGGCACTCACAGCAGTGGGGGGGGTGCGGGTATTGGGGGTATTGGGGGTGTGTCCCCCCCGGACCCTCTGCCCCACCCGTAGCACTCACAGCCATGGGGGCTGCAGGCATTGGGGGTGTTCCATTCCCACCCCCCCGGACCCTCTGCCGCAGCCGTGGCAATCACAGCACTGACGGGGTGCGGGCACTGGGGGTGTCCCCTCTCCACCCCCAGACCCTCTGCCCCACTCGTGGCACCCACAGCCATGGGGGATGCGGGAATTAGGGTGTCCCCCCCCCACCCAGGGCAGCCCGTGCCCCCTCCCGGAACAGACCCGGGAGAACGTTGGCCCTGAGAGGGATCAAGGTCCTTTCATGGTGGGGGACAAAGGTGACCCCTCCCGAGCTGGCACGAGGGGGGGCGGGACACGCTGCCAAGTGGGGGCGTCCCCCCCTTTCTGACACAGCACGATCGCGGGGCTGGGGGCGGGCTGGGGGGGATTTGGGGTCCCACCCCCCTGCCCCCCTCACCTGGGCCGGGGCGGTACTGGCGCTCCTGGTACGGGGTGTCCGTGTACTCCAGCAGCAGGCGATGGCGTGGGCCAGCTGCGGGCACAGCACCCGCCTTTGGCACCCCACAGCCCCCCGCACCTCTCCCCCGCACCCTCAGACCCCCAGCACCCCCACATCGCTCTGGGACCCCCCAGCACCCCCCAGCCGTGCCCTCCCCGTCCCCACCGTGCCACCATCCCCCCTCGATGCCACTCACGCCACGGATGTCCCAGTACCCCAGTGTGACCACCATGGTGACACCGCTCCAGGCTCTCAGGGAACACGGACTGGGACGGACTGGGACGGACTGGGACGGACCGCGACAGGACCCTCCCCTGTCCCCTCCCCGTGCCGTCAGCGCTGCGGGCTCGGTGCCCGGGCGTCCCGCCAGCGCTGCCGCTGCCAGCGCCGCTCGCAATCCGCCCCCCGAGCCTCCCGCAGCACCCGGGGCACCCCCAAACCCCAGGCATGAGGGCACACACAGCCCCTTCTGTGCCTCGCTTTCCCTCTGCGGCTGTGCTCCCTCCCTCCCCTCACTTCAACTCCCGCTGGTTTACTTAAATATTTTTATTTTTCATGCTCGGTCAGGTTTCTTTTTCTCAAAACTTTGTTTTTTCCCAGGAATGCCGGCTCCAGATGCAGATGAGCAGCACTGGGATGGGAGACTGCAGGGACACAGGGGGCAGTGCCCCACAGGGATGGGAGAAGCCTGCTCCAGCCCGATCTGGGCCACAAACAAACATCTCCTGGGAGTGGTGGGGACAGGGACACATGTCACCTGCTCCCCCTGCCCTTCATCCCTGAGGTGCTGAGGATGAAACGCTCCCCATGCCACTCCTTGCCTTCCTCCCTGCGCTGATGGAGGATGGAGCATCCCCCAGCAGGCACCATCCCCCTGTGCTCGGGACCACTGTGTCCCCAGCGACAGCAGAGACCTCAGCTCTGCCTTCCTTTGCTTGTCCCCACAGGGTGCAAGAGCAGGCTGAGAGGGCACCAGGCTTAAAGGGCATCAGCACCCAGCTGGGGCTGGGCTGGCACTGCCCCGCTGTCACCACAGCAGCACCCAGGACCCCAACTTGTCACTGGCAGGTAAATCCAGGACCCCCTGGCTGTGCCCTCCCCCGTGTCACCTCCTCGTGCCAGCAGGGCCCAAGCCAGCAAGGAGACCCCAGTTAAAAACAACAGAAAAAGACAGAAAAAACCACCCATAAAACGACCAAACCAAGATGAAACTGAGAGGACTCAACAAAAACCTGCACCCCAACCCAGCTTCCACTCCAAACCAAGCCCAGCTGAACCCCAATTCAATTCCAGCCCTACTCTAATCCCATCCCCAGCCCAACTCCAATTCCAGCGCCCAACCCAACTCCAACCCTACTCCCACCCCAACTTCAATCCAACTCCTACCCTGACCCAACCAAACCCTAATCTAATTCCAAGCCCAACTCCAACCCCAGCTTTAATCCCACTCCAGCCCCCCCAGCCCCCTCCCATGCCCTGCCCCACTCACACATGTTGTGCTTGTGGGCGATGTAGCGCAGGATGGCGTTGCTCTGGGTCAGTTTGGTGTTGCCATCGATGAAGTAGGGCAGCTGGAGGGGACAGAGGGACATGGGGACACCGGGACAGCCAGACACCCCCAGCCCCCCCAGCCCCTCACACCTACGTTGGGGAAGTCCAGCCCCAGCTTCTCCTTCTCCTTGATCCATTGGCTCTTATCATAGTCGGGAGCTGCAAGGGAAGGGGGGTGGCTGATGCTGTGTCCCCCCAAAAACCTCAAAAGAGGCTGAGGGTGGTGTGGGGACCCCCTGACCCCCCTCACCTTCCCCACAGCTGTACAGTTTGTCCTCATAGGGTGTCTCTGTGTCCTCCAGGAGCAGGCGGATGGCGTGGGCCAGCTGGGGAGGGGGATCAGTCAGACACCCCAAAAACACCCCCAAACGTGAGCCTGCAGCTGGCTCACACACGGGGAAACTGAGCACAGGGCAGGGCAAACTGCACCCATTCCCAGCACCCCCAGTCAGCACCCCCTGCACAGGGGGACCCCCCAAAATCAACACCCTCCCACCCCCAAGGGCAGCAGGACCCCACAGTTCATCCCAGACCGACCCCACAGTTCATCCCAGACCACCCCCAAAGATCAAGGAGACCTCCCACAGCTTCCCCAAAACACCTGCGGGTCACCACAGACCCCCCAAACCACCAGAGGGGCTCTCAAGGTTGGGAGGGCAGCCCAAGACCCCCAAACTACCAGAGGGACCCCCACAACCTGCCCTCAAGGTACAGGAGATCCCCGAAAACCCCCCCACAAACCCCCAGAAGCTGGGCGAGACCCCCGAAGACCCCCCACAACCCCAAAGGGACCTCCCGCAGCCCCCCCAAAGATCACTGGCACCCCCCACAGACCCCTCGCTGCCCCCTAAAGCCTCACAGGGGTCCCCACAGCCCCCCCAACCCAAAAGCGAACCCCACAGCCCCCCCAAACCCTACCCGAGCGCAGCAGAACCGCAACAGCCCCCAACCCCAAAACCAGCAGGGACCCCACCAACCCCCCGAACATCCCCGAAACACCAAAGGGACCCCCGAAACCCCCCAAAAAACCGGGGGGAGCCCCGAAAACCCCTGAAAATCCCCCCAAAAAGCGCAGGGGGACCTCCGGAGCCGCCTCTGGGGTGCGCGCAGCCCCTGCCCCGCGCGGGGCTGTCCCGGGGCTGTCCCGGGGTCCCCGCTCACCCCGCGGATGTCCCAGTACCCCAACACCGCCATGGCCGCGCGATCGCTGCCCCGCCCCCCTCGTGACACCGACACGCCCACACGGGGGCGGGGCTTTGGGGGCGGGGCTTAACGGGACCGGGCGGCGCGGGGGCCGCTCAGCGCGGGGGGTCCCATCTTAACCCGGGGATCCCCCTGATCGGATCCCCTTTATCGGATCCCCCTCATCCTGGGGGTCCCTTCTTAACTCGGGATTCCCCCTATTCCGGGGGTCCCCTCTTATCCCAGGGTTCCCCCTCATCCCGGGCCTCTGCGCCCCCCCAATCTCCCCGGGGTCCCCCTTAGCAGAGGGTTCTGTGCCTCCCCCCGCCCGCACGGAACCCCCCCTATCCCGGGGGTCCTACTTATCCCAGGGGTCCTCCTTATCGCAGGGGTCCCCCTCATTGGATCCCTCTTATCCCGGGGTTCTCCCTTATCACGAGGATCTGCGCCCCGCAAGCTCCGCGGGTCCCCCTTAGCAGAGGGTTTTGTGGCTCGCCCCCGTCCGCATGGAACCCCCTTATCCCGGGGGCTCCACAAGCCCCCAAACCCCGAGGGGTTCCCCCAATCCCGGCAGTTCTGCGTCTCTCCCATCCCCATGAGAACCCCCTCGTCTGGAGGGTTCTGTGACCACCCTTATTCTGGGGGGTCTGCCAAACACTCCAAGTTCTATGGGGGTCCCCTTTAACAGGGGGTTCTGTGACCCTCCCTATCCCCGTGGCTTTGTGACCCCCTAAATTCCATGGGGTCCTCTTTATCCGAGGGGTTCTGTGGCACACCCCATCCATCCCCACGGCACCACTTTATTCTGGGGGCAAAGCCATCCCACAAACTCCATGCGGTCCCCTTGTTCTGGGCTCTGTAGCCCCTTAAACTCCTTTCAATTCCTTTCAATTCTTCTGCAGCCCCTTTAAATTCCTTTTGGGTTCCCCCTTTTCCTGGAGGAAATTTTCAACCCCCCCAAACTCTATGGGTCCGTCTGTGACCGCCCCCCAAGCTTCATCGGGGCCCCCCTTTCAATCCCCACACCTGCAGGGGGGGTCTCACTATCCTGGGGGGAATGGGGACCCCACCTTGCTCCCCACTCCTCCACGGGGGTGCCCCTTATCCCGGGGGTCCCCCAGGAGTGGCTCCCCCCATCCCAGCCCCAGGAGTGTCCCACACCCCCCAGGGTCACCCCACAAATGCGGGGTTCCCCCAGCTCCCCCCGCAGCCCCTTGGCAGCTCAGCGCACCCCACACAGCACAGACAAGGGGGAGCCCCCCGAGGTTTATTGGGCAGCTCTGGGGGTGATTTGGGGGCGCAGGGGGCGTCAGCCCCTCACTCCTTGGTGCTGGACCATTTGGCTGTGCGGTAGAAAACCGGGGTCTTCATGAAGCGCCCCGAGCGCATGTAGGCAGAGACCTTGTCCAGGGCCTGGGGACACACAGGGACACTTGGGGACTGGGGTGGGGACACCAGGGCGGTTGGGATGGGGACAGGGACAGCAGGGTGTTGGGGACAGGGACAGGAGCACCAGTGGCTCAGGGATAGGGACAGAGATGGACCCTGAAGTGTCAGGAATTGGGACAGGGACATTGGAGTGTCAGGAATGAGATGGGGACATTGCGATGTCAGTGCTGGGGACACTGGGGTGTTAGGGACAGGGACTGGGACACCAGGGGACAGGGATGGGACACTGGGATGGCTGGGATGGGACAGGGACACAGGGATGTTTGGGACAGGGGTGGGGACACCATGGGGTCACGGATGGGGACATTGGGGTGTCTGGGATAGGGACAGGGACACTAAGGCGTTTAGGGACAGGGATGGGGACACTGGGGTGTCTGGGAGGGGCAGAGGGACACCGAGGTGTTGGGGATGGGGATGTCTGGGATGGGGACAAAGGACACCGGGATGTTGGGGACAGGGATTGGGACACCTGGGGTCACAGGGCTGACAGCAATGGGATGGAGACAGAAACACCGGGGATTTAAGGACGGGGCTTGGGATGGGACAAGGACACAGCACTGAGGTGTCGGGGACGGTGAGGGCACAGCGGGCTGGGGATGGTGACACCGAGTGTCAGGGACGGAGCTGGGGCCGGGACACCGCGGTGGCCCCAGGGCTGTCCCCGCCCCGCTCACCTCGAAGCGCTGCAGGAACTGCGCCAGGTTTCCCTGCAGCTCGTGGCACTCGGGCACGAACATGAGCAGCCGGTCCAGAACATCATAGGCAACGAAATCCATGAAGGTGAGCTGGGGGAGGGCCAGGGGGGGTCAGACCCACACGGACTCCCCAAACCCCCCCAGCATCCCCCACCAACCTTCTGCCCTGCAAACCAGGGCCGGGAGCCCAGGAAACCGCGACAGCTCCTGCAGCTTCTGGGCAGCTGCTCAGGAACGCCGGCTTCAGCTTCTCCTGCAGGGCAGGGGGCTCAGATTTGGGGGGCTGCTCCCTCCGGGCCCCCCAGAACCCAGGGGCATCACCTCTGAGTGCAGCCAGGCCAGGATGTGCCCCCATGCCAGGGTGGCTCAGTGTCCCCATTGGGGGGATGTCACTGACTTATTTTATGGAAAATCCTTTTGCCAGTATTTTTTCTCCTGAGAAATTGAGAGGCTCCAGAAATTAAATGTAACAAATGATTATCTGCTGCTGTGGGATGCAACAGGTGCATCTGGGATTGGTCTCATGTGGATTTGTTTCTACTTGATGACCAATCCCAGGTCCAGCTGTGTCAGGACTCTGGTCAGCCACAGATTTTTATTATGACTATTTTCTTGACTTCTGATGACATCCTTTTCTTCTTTCTTTAGCGTAGTTTTAGTATAGATTTTATTGTAATATAATATATCATAAAACAATAAATCAGCCTTCTGAAACAATGGAGTCAAGATTCTCAGCTCTTCCTGAGATGAGATTCTCATTCTTATCCTGGGGGACCCTCAAACACCCCCAAAGAGGGACAGCCCCAGGGGCTGGGGTGGATCCATCCCCCTTGTGACCCCCCCCCAGGGGCACTCACAAAGTCAGGGCTGTAGCAGAAGCTGGGCAAAACTCATCCTCAAATCCATGAGCTGGTTTCCAGCACGTCCACACGCTGCTTCTCCTCCTCTGTCTCACCACCTGCAGGGGGAGGTTGACAGCCCATGTGAAAAATGCCTCCGGAACTGTGTGCGGGGGTTGCACGGTTGGGATGAACGGAGACAAGAGATCTCTGCAGGCAGGGCTGGAACTTGGGGTTTATTGCAAAGGGCCTGGGTGCAGGGCCCTGCTGGGATTTGGGGTTTATTGCAAAGGGCCTGGGTGCAGGGCCCTGCTGGGAGCTGCCAGCCACAGCTGGAGCAGGACTGAGAGAAGAGGTGTGAGAACGTTAGAGAGTAAAGGGGTGAAAACGAAGAGTGTTGGGAAGAATGGAAGATGCGTGGAAGGTAGCAAAGAGAAGAGAATGGAAGGGAAGAAAAGTGTGAGAGAAGATAGAGAGAGAGGAGTGGTCGAAGTTCCCGTTACAATACAATAATTATCTTCTGTGTTGAATTTCTAATTCTCACTACCAATCTCGTACAAGATACAAATCCTACATCATTTACATACAGCCTATAAGAATCACTACATTACCATCCTGTGTTACATTTTAACCCTAAAACTCCTCTTTGGGCCCCTTTCTGCCAAGTTGTAGGGTCTGCTCTGACCCTTTGGAGCTGTCTGCAAGCAGAGGGTGTTGTTCCATCCAAAGGGGATCACCTTCAGCTGGCCACACCATTGTTTTCCAGTTGTTCAGTAACTGAGGATCTCAAGCTTGCTTTCATTTCAATCTGGCTTATAGTTTCTATATTCTCAAAATCTTTTGCCAGGCAATCATATTTATAAGGCTTTCCTGTTTCATCTACTCCAACATGTTATTATTGGCTTTTCGGCAAATATTAAGATTTATATTATATGTGTTGTGTTAGAAAGTTATGCTGTATTAATATTAAGTAGTGTGTTAAATATAGTTCAGGTTATAACGTACTGTTAAATAGAAACCAAGTATGTGGGATATTTTTTAAGAAAGGAAATGAGGTGCTTATGGAGGGGTTTTGACAGCTGGCTGCAAGCAAAGCTGAGTTAATAGAAGTAACAATTGATGACTTTAAAGTGTATCCATAGCGAGGAAAAAGACAAGGCTGTCAGCATGGAACTGATTAGAAAAGATACCTGAAAATTTTTTGTAAGCTAGACTACGTGCCTAAGTAGATGTGTGCGTGTGCCTTACTGAATTCTGTAAAACTTTTTGCCAATTATATTGATGTTAATTGCTCTGCACCAATGAATATAAGTTATTGTGATGTAGTTAATGACTTCAAATCACGCTTTGTTAAGAGTATAAACCAGAGAACCCGCAGAATAAAACTTTTTTCTTCTTGGACCCTGATCAGGTGTGTGTGTCACATCCAGTTTAACATATGTCACTTCCAGCCTAACAGTGACAGTACTGGCACTGAGATAGCAGCCACAGGACACCTGAATCTTTCAGAGAAAGGGAATTTATTGCTCCCTTATCAGGAGAAACGAATTTCTTCCTGCCCGCCCAGGGAGGACGACACCGTTAGGATTCAGAGGAAGAATCTGACACTGACCAGGCAGAATCCTGTTTGAACGGAATTTTATGCATCATGTATGAGGTGTATGAATATGCAACCAGGCTGTTGTTTTTAAGGGTTAATCCTCTGTTAACGTCGGTCCTTTTCTGGGCTTATGTTGCTCAGAAAAAGTACCCGGGACTGTCCGTGTTTGTTTTTATTGTCTCATTAATCCAAATTGTCCAATTATTAGTCTAATTATATTGCTATTTTTAAATTGTAGAATATAATATATCAATCTGTTATATTCTATTATATACTATCATATAATATTCTATTATATTATAATACTATACTACTATATTATATACTATTATAACTATAGTAGACAATTATATATTATTATATACTAGACGATTATATTAATTATATACTATTATATTATATTCCATTATATTATATATATTATTTTATCTTAATTCTATTCTATATTTTATCATCATTACACTTCTGAACTTTTAAAAACAAGCAATTGGGCGTTTTTCACAGCCCACTCCCCACAATCCACGGTGAGCAGGAGCCCCCCACTCACACATGTTGTGCTTTCGGGCGATGTATGCGCAGGAGGCGTTTGCTCTGGGTCAGTTTGGTGCTGCATCGATGATGTACGGGAGCTGCGGTGCCGGGGGTGGGTCAGCCCGGAGACCTCCCCCAAAACCCCACCCACACCCTCGACACCCCCCCTCACCTACGTTGGGGAAGTCGAGCCCCAGCTTCTCCTTCTCGTTGGTCCAGTCGCTCGGGTCTAGTCAGGGCTGGGGGGGCAAAGAGATTGGGGGGGCTCCCCAGACCCTCGCCCCACAGCAATGGGGGCTGCGGGCACTGGGGGCATTGGGGGTGTCCCGTTCCCACTC
>CM019925.1:2179892-2251019 GCA_009764595.1 Geothlypis trichas | reverse complement strand
AACCCCCCAAAAAACCGGGGGGAGCCCCGAAAACCCCTGAAATCCCCCCAAAAAGCGCAGGGGACCCCGGAGCCGCCTCTGGGTGCGCGCAGCCCCTGCCCGCGCGGGGCTGTCCCGGGGCTGTCCCTGGGGTCCCCGCTCACCCCGCGGATGTCCCAGTACCCCAACACCGCCATGGCCGCGCGATCGCTGCCCCGCCCCCCTCGTGACACCGACACGCCCACACGGGGGCGGGCTTTGGGGGCGGGGCTTAACGGGACCGGGCGGCGCGGGGGCCGCTCAGCGCGGGGGTCCCATCTTAACCCGGGGATCCCCCTGATCGATCGGATCCCCCTCATCCTGGGGTCCCTTCTTAACCGGATTCCCCCTATTCGGGGGTCCCCTCTTATCCCAGGGTTCCCCCTCATCCCGGGCCTCTGCGCCCCCCCAATCTCCCCGGGTCCCCCTTAGCAGGAGGGTTCTGTGCCCCCGCCGCACGGAACCCCCCCTATCCAGGGGTCCTACTATCCAGGGGTCCTCCTTATCGCAGGGGTCCCCCTCATTGGATCCTCTTATTCCCGGGGTTCTCCCTTATCACGGATCTGCGCCCCGCAAGCTCCGCGGGTCCCCCTTAGCAGAGGGTTTTGTGGCTCGCCCCCGTCAGGAACCCTTATCCCGGGGCTCCACAAGCCCCCAAACCCCGAGGGGTCCCCAATCCCGGCAGTTCTGCGTCTCCATCCCCATGAGAACCCCCTCGTCTGGAGGGTTCTGTGACCACCCCTTAGTCTGGGGGTCTGAAAACACTCCAGTTCTATGGGGGTCCCCTTTAACAGGGGTTCTGTGACCCTCCCTACCCGTGGCTTGGTGACCCTAAATTCCATGGGGGCTCTTTATCCGAGGGTTCTGTGGCACACCCCATCCATCCCCACGCACCACTTATTTGGGGGCAAAGCCATCCCAAAAACTCCATGCGGTCCCCTTGTCTGGGGCTCTGTAGCCCCTTAAACTCCTTCAATTCCTTTCAATTCTTCTGCAGCCCTTTAAATTCCTTTTGGGTTCCCCTTTTCCTGGAGGAAATTTTCAACCCCCCAAACTCTATGGGTCCGTCTGTGACGCCCCCCAAGCTTCATCGGGGCCCCCTTTCAATCCCACACCTGCAGGGGGGGTCTCACTATCCTGGGGGGAATGGGGACCCCACCTTGCTCCCACTCCTCCACGGGGGTGCCCCTTATCCCGGGGGTCCCCCAGGAGTGGCTCCCCCATCCCAGCCCCAGGAGTGTCCCACCACCCCAGGGTCACCCCACAAATGCGGGGTTCCCCCAGCTCCCCCGCAGCCCCTTGGCCAGCTCAGCGCACCCCACACAGCACAGACAAGGGGGAGCCCCCCGAGGTTTATTGGGCAGCTCTGGGGGTGATTGGGGGCGCAGGGGGCGTCAGCCCCTCACTCCTTGGTGCTGGACCATTTGGCTGTGCGGTAGAAAACCGGGGGTCTTCATGAAGCGCCCCGAGCGCATGTAGGCAGAGACCTTGTCCAGGGCCTGGGGACACACAGGGGACACGTGGGGACTGGGGGTGGGGACACACCAGGGCGGTGGGATGGGGACAGGACAGCAGGGTGTTGGGGACAGGGACAGGAGCACCAGTGGCTCAGGGATAGGGACAGAGATGGACCCTGAAGTGTCAGGAATTGGGACAGGGACATTGGAGTGTCAGGAGTGAGATGGGGACATTGCGAGTGTCAGTGCTGGGACAACGGGGGTGTTAGGGACAGGGACTGGGACAACCAGGGGACAGGGATGGGGACACTGGGATGGCTGGGATGGGACAGGGACACAGGGATGTTTGGGACAGGGGTGGGGACACCATGGGGTCACGGATGGGGACATTGGGGTGTCTGGGATAGGGACAGGGACCACTAAGGCGTTTAGGGACAGGATGGGGACACTGGGGTGTCTGGGAGGGGCAGAGGGACACGGAGGTGTTGGGTATGGGGATGTCTGGGAGGGGGACAAAGGACACCGGGGAGTGTTGGGGACAGGGATTGGGACACCTGGGGTCACAGGGGTGACAGCAATGGATGGAGCAGAAACACCGGGATTTAAGGACGGGGCTTGGGATGGGACAAGGACACAGCACTGAGGTGTCGGGGACGGGGAGGGCACAGCGGGCTGGGGGATGGTGACACGAGTGTCAGGGACGGAGCTGGGGGCCGGGACACCGCGGTGGCCCCGGGCTGTCCCCGCCCCGCTCACCTCGAAGCGCTGCAGGAACTGCGCCAGGTTTCCCTGCAGCTCGGGGCACTGGGGCACGAACATGAGCAGCCGGTCCAGAACATCATAGGCAACGAAATCCATGAAGGTGAGCTGGGGGAGGGCCAGGGGGGGTCAGAACCCACACGGACTCCCCAAACCCCCCCAGCATCCCCCACCAACCTTCTGCCCTGCAAACCAGGGCCGGGAGCCCAGGAACCGCGACAGCTCCTGCAGCTTCTTGGGCAGCTGCTCCAGGAACGCCTGCTTCAGCTTCTCCTGCAGGGCAGGGGGCTCAGATTGGGGGGCTGCTTCCCCCGGGCCCCCCAGAAACCCAGGGGCATCACCTCTGAGTGCAGCCAGGCCAGGGATGTGCCCCCATGCCAGGGGTGGCTCAGTGTCCCCATTGGGGGGATGTCACTGACTTATTTTATGGAAAATCCTTTTGCCAGTATTTTTTCTCCTGAGAAATTGAGAGGCCTCAGAAATTAAATGTAAAAATGATTATCTGCTGCTGTGGGATGCAACAGGTGCATCTGGGATTGGTCTCATGTGGATTGTTTCTACTTGATGACCAATCCCAGGTCCAGCTGTGTCAGGACTCTGGTCAGCCACAAGATTTTTATTATGACTATTTTCTTGACTTCTGATGACATCCTTTTTCTTTCTTTAGCGTAGTTTTAGTATAGCATTTTATTGTAATATAATATATCATAAAACAATAAATCAGCCTTCTGAAACAATGGAGTCAAGATTCTCATCTCTTCCCTGAGATGAGATTCTCATTCTTATCCTGGGGACCCTCAAACACCCCCAAAGAGGGACAGCCCCAGGGGCTGGGGTGGATCCATCCCCCTGTGACCCCCCCCCCAGGGGCACTCACAAAGTCAGGGCTGTAGCAGAGCTGGGCAAAACTCATCCTCAAATCCATGAGCTGGTTTTCCAGCACGTCCACACGCTGCTTCTCCTCCTCTGTCTCACCACCTGCAGGGGGGAGGTGACAGCCCATGTGAAAAATGCCTCCGGAACTGGTGCGGGGGTTGCACGGTTGGGATGAACGGAGACAAGAGATCTCTGCAGGCAGGGCTGGAACTTGGGGTTATTGCAAAGGGCCTGGGTGCAGGGCCCTGCTGGGATTTGGGGTTTATTGCAAAGGGCCTGGGTGCAGGGCCCTGCTGGGAGCTGCCAGCCACAGCTGGAGCAGGACTGAGAGAAGAGAGGGGGAGAACGTTAGAGAGTAAAGGGGTGAGAACGAAGAGTGTGGGAAGAAGTGGAAGATGCAGTGGAAGGAGCAAAGAGAAGAGAAGGGAAGGGAAGAAAAGTGTGAGAGAAAGAGAGAGAGAGAGTGGTCGAAGTTCCCGTTACAATACAATAAATTATCTTCTGTGTTGAATATTCTAATTCTCACTAACCAATCTCGTACAAGATACAAATCCTACATCATTTACATACAGCCTATAAGAATCACTACATTACCATCCTGTGTTACATTTTAAACCCTAAAAACTCCTCTTTGGGCCCCTTCTGCCAAGTTGTAGGGTCTGCTCTGACCCTTGGAGCTGTCTGCAAGCAGAGGGTGTTGTTCCATCCAAAGGGGATCACCTTCAGCTGGCCACACCATTGTTTTCCAGTTGTTCAGTAACTGAGGTATCTCAAAGCTTGCTTTCATTTCAATCTGGCTTATAGTTTCTATATTCTCAAAATCTTTTGCCAGGCAATCATATTTATAAGGCTTTCCTGTTTCATCTACTCCAACATGTTATTATTGGCTTTTCGCAAATATTAAGATTTATATTATATGTGTTGTGTTAGAAAGTTATGCTGTATTAATATTAAGTAGTGTGTTAAATATAGTTCAGGTTATAACGTACTGATAAAATAGAAACCAAGTATGTGGGATATTTTTTTAAGAAAGGAATGAGGTGCTTATGGAGGGGTTTGACAGCTGGCTGCAAGCAAAGCTGAGTTAATAGAAGTAACAATTGATGACTTTAAAGTGTATCCATAGCGAGGAAAAAGACAAGGCTGTCAGCATGGAAACTGATTAGAAAAGATACATGAAAATTTTTGTAAGCTAGACTACGTGCTTAAGTAGATGTGTGTATGCGTCTTATTGAATTTCTGTAAAACTTTTGCCAATTATATTGATGTTAATTGCTCTGCACCAATGAATATAAGTTATTGTGATGTAGTTAATGACTTCAAATCACGCTTTGTTAAGAGTATATAAACAGAGAACACGCAGAATAAAAACTTTTTTCTTCTTGGACCCTGATCAGGTCTGTGTGTCACATCCAGTTTAACATATGTCACATCCAGCCTAACAGTGACAGTACTGGCACTGAGACAGCAGCCACAGGACACCTGAATCTTTCAGAGAAAGGGAATTTATTGCTCCCTTATCAGGAGAAACGAATTTCTTCCTGCCTCGCCCAGGGAGGACGACACCGTTAGGATTCAGAGGAAGAATCTGACACTGACCAGGCAGAATCCTGTGTTTGAACGGAATTTATGCATCATGTATGAGGTGTATGAATATGCAACAGGCTGTTGTTTTTAAGGGTTAATCCTCTGTTAACGTCGGTCCTTTTCTGGGCTTATGTTGCTCAGAAAAAAGTACCCGGACTGTCCGTGTTTGTTTTTATTGTCTCATATTAATCCAAATTGTCCAAATTATTATTAGTCTAATTATATTGCTATTTTTTAAATTGTAGTAATATAATATATCATATACTGTTATATACTATTATATACTATTCTATAATATTCTATTATATTATATACTATACTACTATATTATATACTATTATATACTATAGTAGACAATTATATATTATTATATACTATACGATTATATTTAATTATATACTATTATATTATATTCCATTATATTATATTATATTATTTTATATTAATTCTATTCTATATTTTATCATCATTACACTTCTGAACTTTTAAAAAACAAGCAATTGGCGTTTTTCACAGCCCACTCCCCACAATCCCCGGTGATCAGGAGCCCCCCACTCACACATGTTGTGCTTGCGGGCGATGTAGCGCAGGATGGCGTTGCTCTGGGTCAGTTTGGTGCTGCCATCGATGAGGTACGGGAGCTGCGGGTGCCGGGGGTGGGGGTCAGCCCGGGAGACTCCCCCAAAACCCCACACACACCCCTCGACACCCCCCCATCACCTACGTTGGGGAAGTCGAGCCCCAGCTTCTCCTTCTCGTTGGTCCAGTCGCTCGGGTCATAGTCAGGGGCTGGGGGGGCAAAGACATTGGGGGGGGCTCCCCCAGACCCTCGGCCCCACAGCAATGGGGGCTGCGGGCACTGGGGGCATTGGGGGTGTCCCGTTCCCCCCCCCCCGGGCCCCTTTGCCGCACTCCTGGCACTCACAGCAGTGGGGGGGGGGGGGGGGGGGGTGCGGGTACTGGGGGTTGTGTCTCCCCCAGACCCTCTGCCCCACCCGTAGCACTCACAGCCATGGGGGCTGCAGGCATTGGGGTGTTCCATTCCCACCCCCCCCGACCCTCTGCCGCAGCCGTGGCAATCACAGCACTGAGGGGGTGCGGGCACTGGGGGTGTCCCCCCTCCACCCCCGGACCCTCTGCCCCACTCGTGGCACCCACAGCCATGGGGGGGTGCGGGAATTAGGGTGTCCCCCCCCCACCCAGGGCAGCCGGTGCCCCCTCCCGGAACAGACCCGGGAGAACGTTGGCCCTGCGAGGGATCAAGGTCCTTTCATGGTGGGGACAAAGGTGACCCCTCCCGAGCTGGCACGAGGGGTGGCGGGACACGCTGCCAAGTGGGGGCGTCCCCCCCTTTCTGACACAGCACGATCGCGGGGCTGGGGGGGATTGGGGGTCCCACGCTCCCGCCCCCCCTCACCTGGGCCGGGGCGGTACTGGCGCTCCTGGTACGGGGTGTCCGTGTACTCCAGCAGCAGGCGGATGGCGTGGGCCAGCTGCGGGCACAGCACCCGCCTTTGGCACCCCACAGCCCCCCGCACCTCTCTCCCGCACCCTCAGCCCCCCAGCACCCCCCAGCCGTGCCCTCCTCGTCCCCACCGTGCCAACCGTCCCCCTCGATGCCACTCACGCCACGGATGTCCCAGTACCCCAGTGTGACCACCATGGTGACACCGCTCCAGGCGCTCAGGGAACACGGACTGGGACGGACTGGGACGGACCGGGACAGGACCCTCCCCTGTCCCCTCCCCGTGCCGTCAGCGCTGCGGGCTCGGTGCCCGGGCCTCCCGCCAGCGCTGCCGCTGCCAGCGCCGCTCGCAATCCGCCCCCCGAGCCTCCCGCAGCACCCTGGGCACCCCCAAACCCCAGGCACGAGGGCACACACAGCCCCTTCTGTGCCTCGCTTTCCCTCTGCGGCTGTGCTCCCTCCCTCCCCTCACTTCAACTCCCGCTGGTTTACTTAAATATTTTTATTTTTCATGCTCGGTCAGGTTTCTTTTTCTCAAAACTTTGTTTTTTCCCAGGAATGCCGGCTCCAGATGCAGATGAGCAGCACTGGGATGGGAGACTGCAGGGACACAGGGGGCAGTGCCCCACAGGGATGGGAGAAGCCTGCTCCAGCCCGATCTGGGCCACAAACAAACATCTCCTGGGAGTGTTGGGGACAGGGACACATGTCACCTGCTCCCCCTGCCCTTCATCCCTGAGGTGCTGAGGATGAAACACTCCCCATGCCACCCCTCGCCTTCCTCCCTGCGCTGATGAGGATGGAGCATCCCCCAGCAGGCACCATCCCCCTGTGCTCGGGGCCACTGTGTCCCCAGCGACAGCAGAGACCTCAGCTCTGCCTTCCTTTGCTTGTCCCCACAGGGTGCAAGAGCAGGCTGAGAGGGCACCAGGCTTAAAGGGCATCAGCACCCAGCTGGGGCTGGGCTGGCACTGCCCCGCTGTCACCACAGCAGCACCCAGGACCCCAACTTGTCACTGGCAGGTAAATCCAGGACCCCCTGGCTGTGCCCTCCCCCGTGTCACCTCCTCGTGCCAGCAGGGCCCAAGCCAGCAAGGAGACCCCAGTTAAAAACAACAGAAAAAGACAGAAAAAACCACCCATAATACGAACAAACCAAGATGAAACTGAGAGGACTCAACAAACGACTCAAAAAAAACCTGCACCCCAACCCAGCTTCCACCCCAAACCAAGCCCAGCTGAACCCCAATTCAATTCCAGCCCTACTCTAATCCCATCCCCAGCCCAACTCCAATTCCAGCGCCCAACCCAACTCCAACGCTACTCCCACCCCAACTTCAACCCAACTCCTTCCCTGACCCAACCAAACCCTAATCTAATTCCAACCCCACTCCAACCCCAGCTTTAATCCCACTCCAGGCCCCCCAGCCCCCTCCCATGCCCTGCCCCACTCACACATGTTGTGCTTGCGGGCGATGTAGCGCAGGATGGCGTTGCTCTGGGTCAGTTTGGTGCTGCCATCGATGAAGTAGGGCAGCTGGAGGGGACACAGGGACATGGGGACACCGGGACAGCCAGACACCCCCAGACCCTCACACCTACGTTGGGGAAGTCCAGCCCCAGCTTCTCCTTCTCCTTGATCCATTGGCTCTTATCATAGTCGGGAGCTGCAAGGGAAGGGGGAGTGGCTGATGCTGTGTCCCCCCAAAAACCTCAAAAGAGGCTGAGGGTGCTGTGGGGACCCCCTGACCCCCCTCACCTTCCCCACAGCTGTACAGTTTGTCCTCATAGGGTGTCTCTGTGTACTCCAGGAGCAGGCGGATGGCGTGGGCCAGCTGGGGAGGGGGATCAGTCAGACACCCCAAAAACACCCCCAAACCTGAGCCTGCACCTGGCTCACACACGGGGAAACTGAGCACAGGGCAGGGCAAACTGCACCCATTCCCAGCACCCCCAGTCAGCACCCCTTGCACAGGGGGACCCCCCAAAATCAACACCCTCCCACCCCCAAGGGCAGCAGGACCCCACAGTTCATCCCAGACCGACCCCACAGCTCATCCCAGACCGACCCCACAGTTCATCCCAGACCACCCCCAAAGATCAAGGAGACCTCCCACAGCTTCCCCAAAACACCTGAGGGTCCCCACAGACCCCTCAAACCACCAGAGGGGCTCCCACAGCTCCTCCCAAGGTTAGGAGGGCAGCCCAAGACCCCCTAAACCACCAGAGGGACCCCCACGGACTCACCGGAGCCCCCCAAGGGTCACACCCAAGACTAATGAGGGAGCCTCATTAGAGCTCCTTAGGAAGGTGCTAATGAGGAGCGGAGGGGGGGGGGCGGAGGAGGGGCCAAATCCGCCTCCCCCAGACTACCAGAGGGACCCCCACAACCTACCCTAAAGGTACAGGGGATCCCCGAAAACCCTCCACAAACCCCCTGAAGCTGCTGGAGACCTCCGAAGACCCCCCACAACCCCAAAGGGACCTCCCGGTGGAGACCCCCGAAGACCCCCCACAACCCCAAAGGGACCTCCCGCAGCCCCCCCAAAGATCACTGGCACCCCCTACAGACCCCTCGCTGCCCCCTAAAGCCTCACAGGGGTCCCCACAGCCCCCCCAACCCAAAAGGGAACCCCACAGCCCCCCCAAACCCCCACCCGAGCGCAGCGGAACCGACACAGCCCCCAGCCCCAAAACCAGCAGGGACCCCACCAACCCCCCGAACATCCCCGAAACACCAAAGGGACCCCCCGAAACCCCCCAAAAAACCGGGGGGAGCCCCGAAAACCCCTGAAATCCCCCCAAAAAGCGCAGGGGGACCCCGGAGCCGCCTCTGGGGTGCGCGCAGCCCCTGCCCCGCGCGGGCTGTCCCGGGGCTGTCCCGGGGTCCCCGCTCACCCCGCGGATGTCCCAGTACCCCAACACCGCCATGGCCGCGCGATCGCTGCCCCGCCCCCCTCGTGACACCGACACGCCCACACGGGGGCGTGGCTTGGGGGCGGAGCTTAACGGGACTGGGCGGAGCTTAACGGGACCGGGCGGCGCGGGGGCCGCTCAGCGCAGGGGCCGCTCTTAACCCGGGGATCCCCCTGATCGGATCCCCTTTATCGGATCCCCCTCATCCTGGGGGTCCCTTCTTAACCCGCGATTCCCCCTATCCCGGGGGTCCCCCTTATCCCAGGGTTCCCTCTTATCCCGGGCCTCTGCGCCCCCCCAATCTCCCCGGGGTCCCCCTTAGCAGAGGGTTCTGTGCCTCCCCCCGCCCGCACGGAACCCCCCCTATCCCAGGGGTTCTCCTTATCCCAGGGTCCCCCTCATTGGATCCCTCTTATCCCGGGGTTCCCCCTCATCCCGGGGCTCTGCACCCCCCAAGCTCCGCGGGTCCCCCTTAGCAGAGGGTTTTGTGGCTCGCCCCCGTCCGCACGGAACCCCCTTATCCCGGGGGCTCCACAAGCCCCCAAACCCGGAAGGGGTTCCCCGAATCCCGGGAGATGCATTCCTGCCATCCCCATGAGAAGCGCCTCGTCTGGAGGGTTCTGTGATCACCCCGAACTCCATGGGGACCTCCTTATTCTGGGGGGTCTGCAACCGCCCCAAGTTCTATGGCAACCGCCTCCCCATCCCCGTGGTTTTGTGACCCCCTAAATTCCATGGGGTCCTCCTCATCCGATGGGTTCTGTGGCACACCCCATCCATCCCCTCGGGACCACTTTATTGTGGGGGCACAGACACTCCACAAACTCCATGGGGTTCCCTTGTTCTGCAGCCTCTTAAATTCCTTTCAATTCCTCTGCAGGCCCTTTAAATTCCTTTTGTGTTCCCTCTTTTCCTGGGGGAAATTTGCAACCCCCCAAACTCGATGGGAACCCCCTTATCCTGGGGGCCATGGGTCCCTCTGTGACCCCCCCTCAAGCTTCATTGGGGTCCCCCCTTTCAATCCCCACAGCTGCGGGGGAGTCTCACTATCCTGGGGGGAATGGGGACCCCACCTTGCTCCCCACTCCTCCACGGGGCTCCCCCTTATCCCGGGGGTCCCCCAGGAGTGGCTCCCCCCATCCCAGCCCCAGGAGGGTCCCACACCCCCCAGGGTCACCCCACGAATGCGGGGTTCCCCCAGCTCCCCCTGCAGCCCCTCGGCAGCTCAGCGCACCCCACACGGCACAGACAAGGGGGAGCCCCCCGAGGTTTATTGGGCAGCTCTGGGGGTGATTTGGGGGCGCAGGGGGGGTCAGCCCCTCACTCCTTGGTGTTGCACCACTTGGCCGTGCGCCAGAAAATTGGGGTCTTCATGAAGCGCCCCGAGCGCATGTAGGCAGAGACCTTGTCCAGGGCCTGGGGACACACGGGGACACGTGGGGACAGAGACACACCATGGGGACAGGGATGGGGACTGGGATGGGGACAGGGACACGTGGGGACAGGGACACACCACGGGGACAGGGGTGGGGACAATGGGCTGGCTGGGATGGGCACAGCGATATCGGGGTGTTTGGGACAGGGGACACACCACGGGGACAGGGATGGGGACCGGGGTGTTGGGGACAGGGGTGGGGACACCGGGGTGGCTGGGATGGGGACAGGGATGTCTGGGCTGGGAACAGGGACATCTGGGTGTTGGCGACAGGGACTGGGGCACCAGGGATGGGGCCACTGGGATGGCTGGGATGGGGACAGGGACACCTGGGTGTTGGGGACAGAGATTGGGACACTGGGGTGTCTGGGATGGGGACAGAGACATGGGCGTGTTGGGAACATGGATGTCTGAGATAGGGACAGGGACACCAGGGTGTTCGGGACAGGGATGGGATCACTGCAATGTCTGCGATGGGGACAGGGACACCGGGGGTTTCGGGACAGGGATGAGTACACCGGTGGCTCAGGGATGGGGACAGAGATGGACCCTGAAGTGTCAGGAATTGGGACAGGGACATTGGAGTGTCAGGAATGAGATGGGGACATTGCGATGTCAGTGCTGGGGACACCATGGGGTCAGGGCCGGGGTCACAGGGGTGACAGCAATGGGATGGAGACAGAAACACCGGGGATTTAAGGACGGGGCTTGGGATGGGACAAGGACACAGCACTCAGGTGTCGGGGATGGTGAGGGCACAGCGGGCTGGGGGATGGTGACACCGAGTGTCAGGGACGGAGCTGGGGCCGGGACACCGCGGTGGCCCCGGGCTGTCCCCGCCCCGCTCACCTCGAAGCGCTGCAGGAACTGCGCCAGGTTTCCCTGCAGCTCGGGGCACTGGGGCACGAACATGCGCTGCTGGTCCAGCACATCGTAGGCCAGGAAGTCCACGAAGGTGAGCTGGGGGAGGGCCAGGGGGGTCAGACCCCACACGGACCCCCCAAACCCCCCCAGCATCCCCCACCAACCTTCTGCCCTGCAAACCAGGGCCGGGAGCCCAGGAACCGCGACAGCTCCTGCAGCTTCTTGGGCAGCTGCTCCAGGAACGCCGGCTTCAGCTTCTCCTGCAGGGCAGGGGGCTCAGTTTGGGGGGGCTGCTTCCCCCGGGCCCCCCAGAACCCAGGGGCATCACCTCTGAGTGCAGCCAGGCCAGGGATGTGCCCCCGTGCCAGGGGTGGCTCAGTGTCCCCATTGGGGGGATGTCACTGAATTATTTTATGGAAAATCCTTTTGCCAGGATTTGTTCTCCTGAGAAGTTGAGAGGCCTCAGAAATGAAATGCAAACAATGATTATCTGCTGCTGTGGGATGCAACAGGTGCATCTGTGATTGGTCTCATGTGGATTGTTTCTACTTGATGACCAATCCCAGGACCAGCTGTCTCAGACTCTCTGGTCTGTCACAAGATGTTGTTATCATTATTTTCTTGCCTTCTGATGAAATCTTTTCTCCTTCTTTAGCGTAGTTTTAGTATAGCATTTTCTTTTAATATAATATATACCAAAAAATAATAAATCAGCATTCTGAAACATGGAATCAAGACTCTCATCTCTTCCCTCGTCCTGGGGACCCTCAAACACCACCACAGAGGGACAGCCCCAGGGTCTTGTGTGGATCCATCCCCCTGTGACCCCCCCAGGGGCACTCACAAAGTCAGGGCTGTAGCAGAGCTGGGCAAAACTCGTCCTCAAATCCACGACCTGGTTTTCCAGCACATCCACACGCTGCTTCTCCTCCTCTGTCTCACCACCTGCAGGGACAGGAGGTGACAGCCCATGTGAAAAATGCCTATTTTATCATTGGCTTTTCACAAATATTAAGATTAATATTATATGTGTTGTGTTAGAAAGTAATGCTGTATTAATATTAAGTAGTGTGTTAAATATAGTTCAGGTTATAACATACTGTTAAAATAGAAACCAAGTGTTTGAGATATTTTTTAAGAAAGGAATGAGGTGCTTATGGAGGGGTTTGACAGCTGGCCTGCAAGCAAAGCTGAGTCAGTAGAAGTAACAATTGATGATTTTAAAGTGTATCCATAGCAAGGAAGAAGACAAGGCTGTCAGCATGGAAACTGATTAGAAAAGATACATGAAAATTTTTGTAAGCTAGACTACGTGCCTAAGTAGATGTGTGTGTATGTGTCTTATTGAATTAATGTAAAACTTTTACCAAATATGTTGTTGTTAATTGCTCTGCACCGATGAATACAACAAGTTATTGTGATGTAGTTAATGATTTAAGATCACGATTTGTTAAGAGTGTATAAACCAGAGAACATGCACAATAAAAACTTTTTTCTTCTTGGACCCTGATCATGTCTGTGTGTCACATCCAGTTTAACAGTGACAGTACTGGCATTGAGGTAGCAGCCACAGGACACCTGAATCTTTCAGAGAAAGGGAATTTATTGCTCCCTTATCAGGAGAAACGAATTTCTTCCTGCCTCGCTCAGGCAGGACGACACCGTTAGGATTCAGAGGAAGAAGCTGACACTGACCAGACAGAATCTTTTGTTAATGGAATTTATGCATCATGTATGAGGTGTACGAATATGCACAGGCTGTTGTTTCTAAGGGTTAATCCTCTGTTAACGTGGGTCCTTTTCCGGGTTTATGTTGCTCTGAAAAAAGTACCCAGACTGTCCGTGTTTGTTTTTATTGTCCCATATTGTCCAAATTATTAATACTCTAAGTATACTGTTATTTTTATAATAGCAGTAATATTATATAATATACTACTATATACTATTATATTATATACTATTATTTACTATTATATACTAACTATTCTATTATATTCCATTATATTATATTCCATTATATTATATTATATGAATTCTGTTATATTTTATTCCATTTTATTATATGAATTATGTTATATATTTTATTATCATTACACTTCTAAACTTTTAAAAACCAAGCAATTGGCGTTTTTCACAGCCCACCCCCCACAAACCCCAGTGATCGGGACCCCCCCCCGGGCGATCAGGAGCCCCCCACTCACACATGTTGTGCTTGCGGGCGATGTAGCGCAGGATGGCGTTGCTCTGGGTCAGTTTGGTGCTGCCATCGATGAGGTACGGGAGCTGCGGGTGCCGGGGGTGGGGGTCAGCCCGGGAGACTCCCCAAAAAGCCCCCCAAAAAACCCCCCATCACCTACGTTGGGGAAGTCGAGCCCCAGCTTCTCCTTCTCGTTGGTCCAGTCGCTCGGGTCATAGTCAGGGGCTGGGGGGGCAAAGAGATTGGGGGGGCTCCCCCAGACCGTCTGCCCCACAGCAATGGGGGCTGCGGGCACTGGGGGTGTCCCGTTCCCACCCCCCAGACCCTCTGATGCACTCCTGGCACTCACAGCAGTGGGGGGGGTGCGGGTATTGGGGGTGTGTCCCCTCCGGACCCTCTGCCCCACCCGTAGCACTCACAGCCATGGCGGGTGCAGGCATTGGGGGTGTTCCGTTCCCGCCCCCCCTGACCCTCTGACGCAGACGTGGCAATCACAGCACTGACGGGGTGCGGCAATTGGGGTGTCCCCCCCCGCCCCGGGACAGCCGGTGCCCCCTCCCGGAACAGACCCGGGAGAACGTTGGCCCTGAGAGGGATCAAGGTCCTTTCATGGTGGGGGACAAAGGTGACCCCTCCCGAGCTGGCACGAGGAGGGGCGGGACACGCTGCCAAGTGGGGGCGTCCCCCCCTTTCTGACACAGCACGATCGCGGGGCTGGGGGCGGGGCTGGGGGGATTGGGGGTCCCACGCCCCTGCCCCCCTCACCTGGGCCGGGGCGGTACTGGCGCTCCTGGTACGGGGTGTCCGTGTACTCCAGCAGCAGGCGGATGGCGTGGGCCAGCTGCGGGCACAGCACCCGCCTTTGGCACCCACAGCCCCCCCGCACCTCTCCCCCGCACCCTCAGCCCCTCAGCACCCCCACATCGCTCTGGGACCCCCAGCACCCCCCAGCCGTGCCCTCCCCGTCCCCACCGTGCCACTGTCCCCCCTCGATGCCACTCACGCCACGGATGTCCCAGTACCCCAGTGTGACCACCATGGTGACACCGCTCCAGGCCCTCAGGGAACACGGACTGGGACGGACTGGGACGGACCGCGACAGGACCCTCCCCTGTCTCCCTCCCCGTGGCGTCAGCGCTGCGGGCTCGGTGCCCGGGCCTCCCGCCAGCGCTGCCGCTGCCAGCCGCCGCTCGCAATCCGCCCCCCGAGCCTCCCGCAGCACCCTGGGCACCCCCAAACCCCAGGCACGAGGGCACACACAGCCCCTTCTGTGCCTCACTTTCCCTCTGCGGCTGTGCTCCCTCCCTCCCCTCACTTCAACTCCCGCTGGTTTACTTAAATACTTTTATTTTTCATGCTCGGTCAGGTTTCTTTTTCTCAAAACTTTGTTTTTTTCCCAGGAATGCCGGCTCCAGATGCAGATGAGCAGCACTGGGATGGGAGACTGCAGGGACACAGGGGGCAGTGCCCCACAGGGATGGGAGAAGCCTGCTCCAGCCCGATCTGGGCCACAAACAAACATCTCCTGGGAGTGTTGGGGACAGGGACACATGTCACCTGCTCCCCCTGCCCTTCATCCCTGAGGTGCTGAGGATGAAACGCTCCCCATGTCACCCCTCGCCTTCCTCCCTGCGCTGATGAGGATGGAGCATCCCCCAGCAGGCACCATCCCCCTGTGCTCGGGGCCACTGTGTCCCCAGCGACAGCAGAGACCTCAGCTCTGCCTTCCTTTGCTTGTCCCCACAGGGTGCAAGAGCAGGCTGAGAGGGCACCAGGCTTAAAGGGCATCTGCATCCAGCTGGGGCTGGGCTGGCACTGCCCCGCTGTCACCACAGCAGCACCCAGGACCCCAACTTGTCACTGGCAGGTAAATCCAGGACCCCCTGGCTGTGCCGTCCCCTGCATCACCTCCTCGTGCCAGCAGGGCCCAAGCCAGCAAGGAGACCCCAGTTAAAAACAACAGAAAAAGACAGAAAAAAACCACCCATAAAACGACCAAACCAAGATGAAACGGAGAGGACTCAACAAACGCCGCGCCCTGCAGTGACACCGGGACAGCGGCAGGAACGGACGGGGGGACGGTGGTGGAGCCCTGGGGGGCTCGGGGGGGATCTGGGGGGTCAGTGGGTGCCCAGGGAGATGGTGAGCACGTCCTCCTCCTGGATGGGCTCCAGCTCGGCGCTCTGCACCGCCTGCGTGATGAGGGTCAGCTCCTGGCACAGCGTCTCGAAGCGGTAGCTGACGCGGATGTCGGGCACGTTGGTGCGGCGGATGTCGTTCCCCTCCGGACCCTCCTTCAGGTAGTTGGGACCCAGCCAGTAACTCTTCACCTGGGGGAGGGGGACACGGTCCCGGGGCTGCCCCAGTGCTCCCAGCGCTCCCAGTGCACGGGGAGCGGGAATGGGAATGGGCGAATGGGAATGAGGGAATTGGGAGTGGGAATGGGGGAACTGGGGGTGAATGGGAATTGGGAATGGGGGAACTGGGAATGGGGGAATGGGGGAACTGGGGGTGAATGGGAATTGGGAATGGGGGAACTGGGAGTGAATGGGAATTGGGAATGGGGGAATTGGGACTGGGAATAGGCAACTGGGAGTGAATGGAACTGGGAATGGGGGAATGGGCAACTGGGTGTGAATGGGAATGGGGAATGGGAGAATTTGGAGGAATGGTAATTGGGAATGGGGGAACTGGAAGTGGGAATTGGAATTGGGAATGGGGGAACTGGGAAGGAATGGGAATTGGGAATGGGGGAACGGGTAACTGGGTGTGAATGGGAATAGGACTGAGGGAATGGGGAACTGGGTGAGAATGGGAATTGGGAATGAGGAAATTGGGAGTAGGGGAATGGGCAACTGGGACTTGAATGGGAACTGGGAATGAGGGAATTGGGAATGTGGGAATGAGCAACTGGGTGTGAATGGGAATTGGGAATGGGGTAACTGGGAGTGAATGGGAATTGGGAGTGGGGAAACGGAGTGAATGGGAATTGCAAATGGAGGAACTGGGAGCGAATAGGAATTGGGAATAGGGGAACTGGGACTGAATGGGAATTCGGAATGAGTGAATGGGCAGCTGTGTGTGAATGGGAATTGGGAATGGGGGAATTGGGGATGGGAGCAGGGGAATGTGGGCATTGGGGATGGGAATGGAGGCAAATGGGAATTGGGAAGGGGGTTGGGCAAATGAATGGGGGAATTGGGGAATGGAGAAATGGAGGCAAATGGGAATCAGGAATAGGCAAACTGCAGGATGGGGAATGAGGGAATGGGCCTCACCTTGTGGGAGAAGCCGCTCATGAGGACGCTGTTGCGGGCCAGCTCACACATGTCACAGGAGCTGAGCTTCCACACCTGGGTGGCGATGCTGTACTCCTCCATCAGCGGCTCCTGGGGACAGACACCCCTCAGCTCCCTCCACACAGACCCCTCATGCAGGACGGGGTCCCCATCTCCTCCCATCCCCTCTACACCACCAGCACCCTCCAGAATCCATCAGTGCTGCCAGTGGCCCCACCTCACCACCAGCCCCACCCTACTACTGACCTCATCCCATCACCCAGCCTATCCCACTCCACCCCACAGCCCCTCTGGGGGGTCACTGGTGCCCCCACAAATGCTCACCTTGGTGAAATGGAACTGGAGGGGATCATCAGTGGAGAGGGAGACCATGAGCCCCCGTGAGAGGTACTCGGGCAGGGGGTTGCGGTGGTAGCTCAGGAAGAGGCTGTTGTTGCTCAGCGGGGACATGGCAATGCCAATCTGGGCTAGGTAGTACAGGTACTGCAGCACAGGGGCCTGTGGGGCACAACAGGGTAAGGGGGGGTCCCACCACACCCCCAGCCTCCCCAGACACCCCATCCCCGCTCACCTTGCGCAGCAACAACCCGTGGGAGATGTTCTCTGACACCATGAACCCCGACACGAGGTGGTGGATGGGACCGGCCTCACCACAGTGAGGGCGCAGGACGAAGGTGTGGAAGCCCCTCTTCCTGCAATGGGTGTTTGACTGTCAGCATCACCCTCTGACCTCCCCAGAACCTCCTGAGGGGCACAGGCTCCTGGCCAGGAAGGGGGGAATTGGGGATGCCCCATGTCCTTACCGCCGGAGGTGGTTGAGCACTGTCATGTTGGCATACATGTAGTACAGGTAGTAGGAGTAGGGTGGGTTGTCCTCCTCCACCCAGTTGCCTGGCAAAGGGCTATCCAGGTTGAAGATATGATGCTCTGGTTTGGACTCATCATCCACGCTGTCAAAGCCATCCACCTGCAGGACAGACAGCCCCAGGGTGGGATGCCACCCCTCACTCCAGCTGCTTTTGGGTTGGGGTGTCCCCAGGAGCAGGACTCAGCACTCACGTGCTCCAGGAAGAGGTGCAGCTCTGGGTGCTGGGCAGGGTGGATCGTGGCCTCGTACAGCGGCAGGAAAATATTCTCCAGCATCTCCTGGAAGTTGGCCAGCTGCTTCTTCGTCCGGTAGATGTCACTGCAGGGAATGGACCCCACTCAGAGCTGGCCTTTCCCCCTCCCCAACCCAGCCCAGCCAGCTGTGGGGTGTTGCAGTGTGATGTAACAGCCTGTCTCAGTCATTCCAGTTCTTTCCCCAGGGCACCAGCAACCTCTCCCTTCCCCTCCCTTGCCCCTTGCTGAGTGCTGTCCATCAATCTTGGCATTCCAGAAAGGGAATGTGTGATTGGTGAAGTTCAAAAGATGCCTCTCAGCCCTGGGGACATTGGGCTATCCAGGTGTCATTTGTCCCCTGAGTCTTCTCTCCCTTACCTGGTTGGTGGGATCCCTACCCCTTCCCTCCCTACCCCTCTCCCTGGGGTTAAAAGTCACAGCAACCACGGGGTTCATCTGTTCTGTTGGAGGAGTTGCTGGATCCAGAGGCCTGTGGGCCAGAATAAAGCTCTGGATCGAAACCCTCCAGCAGAACCCGACTCCTTTTCCTTCACCTGGCCTTGAAGCCTCTCTGCCAGAGGGAAACCTGAGCTCCTGCACGCCTGGACTTGTCCCAAGTGCCAGCTGCAGCATCCAGCCAGCCAAAGGCATCTCTGGGGTGAAACCACCACAGCTGCTACCCTTGGTCAAGCAGCAAGGGCCAGACGAGCCCAGGCACGTTCCATCTGGCTAGATTGGTATTTAATTCTGATAGTGGGGTGGCCTGCATCCCCCCAACCCAAGTGAGGGCTCCTGTGCCCCCTTCACTCACAAGAGCCGGGGCACCTGCACGAGCCAGCGCACGTTGTTGGAGTGCACGCGGTGGCTGACGGCCCAGCGGGCCAGCTTGTCCCACTCATCCCGCGAGCGCCCGTAGATGGACAGACGCAGCTCCGCGTTCTGGTACTTGCTCTCCTCCAGGTCTGCCATCACCTCCTGATGGGAAAGGACAAGGGACAACTGTCACTGCCTGGCCACTGGGAAGGGGACATGGGTTGTACCGCCACCACGAGGAGGGGAGGTGGCCCACCTTGATGATGTGGGCAAAGTATTTCCCCGAGACTCGGTTGTCTGTCTTGATGAAGATCTCCCGCAGGATGGACTCCCCGATGGGGTTGTACTTGGCGTTGAACTTGTCGAAGCGGTGGAAGGTGTTCCGGTCCTGAACGTGGGACAGGTGTGACCTGAGAGTCCTCATCACCCACCTCAACCCCACCAACCCCCTGTGCCCTCGGAAAACCCCCTGGAGAAGATCCCACACCCCAACCAAGGATGGGGTTTGCTCATCCCCAGGGTTTGGGAGCCTCCCATACCGCATGGACATCCAGTGTGTCCACACTCAGGTCGTAGGCTGTGAGGTTCATCGTCTCAAACACCTCCTTGAGCGTCTGCTCCTTCCCCTTCTCCACATGGACAATTTCATCCAGGTGCTTCTTCATTGCCCGCTTGATGAAGCGCAAGAGATGCTTCTGGTTCATGCAGGACGAGGCATGGATGTGGGTGTCCACCTGCACCAGGGAGGTGATGTCAACCCTGAGACCCTCCAAGAGCTCCCCAGTCCAGCCAGGAAGCCCCCAGGACCCGGGACTAGCTCAGGATCCCCAGGTACCTTGCGGATGTTGTAGAAGTCTCGGTGAGGCACCTTCTTCTGGGCCGCCAACTCCTTCATCTCATTGAGCAGCACATGCATCTGGAACTTGTTGCTCAGGTACTGCAGCCGGCGGTAGCAGAAGGATTTGCTGCCCAAAATAGGGAAGAGGAGCTCAGTTTGGGGGTGAGGAAGCAGAACATCCAGCCCCAAAAGGCTGGTGCCCCCACAGATATGGGAACATGGACTCTTGGACACAGGTGAGGGTGGACATGGGAGCTGCACCAGCACCGTGTGCACCAGAGTCACTGCCATGTCCTTGGGGCTGTCCCTGGGGTCTTGTCACACCCCTATTAGGCGATCCCTCCCACGGTGGGACCCTCCTATGGGACCCTTCCCCTTACATGGGCCCATTGATGATCAAAGCCATGAGGAAATTCATGTCAGCGATGAACTCCTGCAGGTCGGGGTATGGCAGGTCCAGCTCTGTGCTCCTGGTGGGGGACACATGTGGGAGTCACGCAGCCCCCCAAAAACTCATCACCCCAATGAGCAGGACCCTCCTCCTCAGAGAACTCACTTGTCAGTGATGTCCTGCTTGGTGTAGACGTGCACAACACCGTCCACCATCTTCAGCCCAAAGCCCAGGTCCGCCGGCATGTTCTTGGGATCCCACATCTCATAGGGGTGCTGCTCAGCAAACGGGGGGTGCACGGGGGCATCTGCAGTCAGGAGACACTCAGCATCACCCCAAAAGCTTCTGCAGCACCCCAGCTCAGCACTGAGACCCTCCCACAGTGCTCACCAGCAGCCACGGGGGTCTCAGGCACCTCCTCATAGCCTCGGGTCTCCAGGGGCTTCTCAGAGAGCTCCTGCAGGTACCGGGCCGTGGTCTTGCAGAAGCTCTGCAGGGACAGCCCCATGTACTTCTCTCTCACAAACAAAGCCTTCACCACGCTCTTGGCTGCATCCAGCAGGTCGGTGAAGGGCACCTGGAGAGGGGACACCAAACAAAAAACCACCCCCCAAGCTGGGGTTGGCAGCCTGGAGACCCTTGCCTGGTTTCCAGGGGGGTCAGGGGGAGGCTCACCCCACACTTCTCCTCCCCAGAGATGGTGACCCGCTGGAATTCTCGCTCCAGCAGCGCCTCCCGCTCCTTGGGGACATGGTCCACCAGGCTGTCATTCTGCTCCTTGAAGAGCCTGTGGGGACAGATGTGGCCAGTGGGACAGTGACAGGTCTGAACCATTCCCACGTACGCCAAGAGCAGCATGAGTCCCACCCCAGGGACTGCGTCCAGCCCTGGGGTGGCAGGATGGTGACGCTGTCCCCAGGGATGCCACCACGAGGTTGTGGCAGCTGTGCCACCTGTGTCCTTTTTGGTGGTGGCATTGTCCCCCTTCCCAAAACACATCCCTCAGCCCTGATGAGCACAATGAAAAGTTGGGGAGGGGGGAGGAGGAGGAAGGGCACAAAGAACAAAAAAAACTCACGACAGAGACAGCTCCCAAGCGGAGACAGGAGGGAGGGGGACACACAGCGTCAGACCCCCCATCCAGGGGAACACGGGGCCAGGACAGGGGTCCTGTGCCAGCAGCAGAGCTGGGACCCCCAGCTCACCCCAACCCCCCTCCCCAGGTGCATTCAGTGTCGGTAAGAGTGGCTGGGAGGGACCTCTTGGCTCCATGCTTGGGTGTGCTGGGTCAGACGGGGCCAGGCGGGTCCCCGATCCCCCCCGTGGCCCCGGCCGGTGACACCGAGCCGGACACTCACTGTAAGTCCGCAGCACTGTCAATTTTCAGGAAGTCCTGTTTGGCTCTGAGCAAAATGTCGGGCTCAAGTCTGGGGACAAGGAGGCGGCGGTGGAAGGGGGGGACAGCCGGGGGGACGAGGGGGAGAGAAATGGGGGGGGCCGGGGAGAGAAAACACCCCGTTAATGCCAAAACAACAGAAACCAGACAGAAACCAGCCAAAAACTCACTGCAAAGGGGACACCAAGTGCGACACCCACGGGAGAGGGCACACAGAGCTGGCACAGAGACAGCCTCTCGGGGCGGGGAGGTGGCCTGGCCCCGTGCAGGGCTCCCTTCCAGCCCTTTGGGGTGCACACAGGGAGAACCCCCCAGGCTTACTTGACGTCCTGGCTGATCTGGCGCTCCAGGCGCTGGCGCCGCTCCTCCAGCTGCTCGATGGGGCTCTCCTCGGGGAACTCATAGGGAGCCGTGCGCATCTCGTTCTCAGCCAGCGAGCGGCAAAACAGCTCCTGCAGAGCAGCCCTGCCGTGAGCTGAGCCCAGAGCAGCCCTGCCATGAGCTGGGTACAGCCTCAGCCCTGCCATGAGCTGAGCCCAGAGCAGCCCTGCTGCGAGCTGGGTACAGCTTCAGCCCTGCTGTGAGCTGGGTACAGCCTCAGCCCTGCCGTGAACTGTGCCCAGAGCAGCCCTGCCATGAGCTGGGTACAGCTTCAGCCCTGCCATGAGCTGAGCCCAGAGCAGCCCTGCTGTGAGCTGGGTACAGCCTCAGCCCTGCCATGAGCTGAGCCCAGAGCAGCCCTGCCATGAGCTGGGTACAGCTTCAGCCCTGCCATGAGCTGAGCCCAGAGCAGCCCTGCTGTGAGCTGGGTACAGCTTCAGCCCTGCTGTGAGCTGGGTACAGCCTCAGCCCTGCCGTGAACTGTGCCCAGAGCAGCCCTGCCATGAGCTGGGTACAGCTTCAGCCCTACTGTGAACTGTGCCCAGAGCAGCCCTGCCGTGAGCTGAGCCCAGAGCAGCCCTGCTGTGAGCTGGGTACAGCTTCAGCCCTGCCATGAACTGTGCCCAGAGCATCCCTGAGCTGTGCCCAGAGCAGCCTTGTTGTGAGCTGTGCCCAGAGCATCCGTGTCATGGGCTAGGTGCAGCCTCAGTCCTGCCATGAGCTAAGCCCAGAGCATCCCTGAGCTGTGCCCAGAGCAGCCTTGTTGTGAGCTGAGCCCACAGCAACCCTGAGCATGAGCTGAGCCCAGAGCAGCCCCTGCCATGAGCCCAGGGCATCCCTGAGCTGTGCCCAGAGCAGCCCTGCCATGAGCCCAGAGCATCCCTGAGCTGAGCCCAGAGCAGCCCTGCCATGAGCCCAGAGCATCCCTGAGCTGTGCCCAGAGCAGCCCTGCTGTGAACTGTGCCCAAAGTAGCTCTGCCATGGACCGTGCCCAAAGCAGCCCTGCCATGAGCTGGGTGCAGCCTCAGCCCTGCCATGAACCTCAGCCCCTGGGCTGGCAGAGAAAAGCTCACAGGGAGGAAGGTTTGGGGAGGATAGGAATAGAGGAAGGATGGAGGGGAGACCCCCCCACTCCCCCAACACAGGCTCACCCCCCCAGACCTGGCAAACTGGGTGCCCCAGACCTACCTCAGCAATCTCCTTGTATTTGCCATCCATGGACGTGCGCAGATCCACCGGGAAATGCTTCAGGCTGTGCGGGGTCCCGGGCAGGGACCAGGCTGACTGCAGGGGTCGGGCCCCCGGCCCCCCCCGCAGCTCTGCAGGGAGTGGGACAACATCAGCTGGGGGGGTCTGAACCCCCATCTGGGCAGGAAGGGGTTAATCAGCCCCCCCTCCCCCCCACCATGGAACTGGATGCTCTTCCCAATGGGGATGATGGGGAAACTGAGGCAGCTGAAGGGGATGAGGGGCCCCCCCTCTCTCTAATCCCCCTGGGGCACTGGGGGGGCTGCTGGCTCCACTGGGGGCTGTAAGAAACCACAGTGAATGAATGAATGAGGAGCTCGGGGCTGGGCTGCAGGACCCCATGGCAGGGGGGGCACAACACTGGGGGCCCTGCCAGTGCCACCTCCCCTGCCCCCATCCCATCCCATCCCATCCCATCCCATCCCATCCCATCCCATCCATCCATCCCATCCCATCCCATCCCATCCTTCCCATCCCAGGGGGGCACATCCCCACACTGGAGGGAGGGGAGGCAGCATCGTCCCCCCTCCAAACCCACCCCATTGTCCCACACCCCCTGCTCCCACCAGCACTGGGGCCATGGGGGATGCCCAGTGCCACCCCAATGCCAACATCCTCTTCTGCAACCCCAAACCCACCACACACCTGCTTGGGGGCACTGGAAATCAGCTCCTACTGGTTAAACTGGGTCCACCACTAAGAGCCCCCCCACCCAGCACAGCCTGGGGGAAGATCCAGGTCCCCTGACCCCCCAACTTGAGCCTCCACCCCATTTGCTCCCTGCACCACCCCAATGGGAATGGGGGGGCTGGGTTGTGTCACCCAGGGCAGGGATGGCACTGGTGTCATCAGATGTGCTGGTGGTGCCTCTCCTGGGGCACCCAGGGTGCCCTGTGCCCCCGGGACATAGCCTGTGCTGCCCACGAGTGACAGGTGGCAGCCCTGGTGGCACTCCAAGATCCCCCTCAACACGGGTGCCAGACAGATGACAACCCCAAGGTGCCACCTCGCCCACTCGTGCCACCATCCAGAACACCCTGTGCCACCCACCCGGGACAAGTGTGGCTCCCCAGAGCCAGGAGCAGCTCCGGTGATGCCCCTAGACCCCCCAGAAATACCAGCCAGGTGACAACCCCGTAGTGCCACCTCAGCCCGGTGATGTCACCGCACTCACCCTGTGTCACCACCACCACTTGCCATCCACCCAGAACACACGTGTGCCACCCACGTGTGGGAACAGCCCCGGTGGCACCCCGAGACCCTCTCTCAACAGTGCCAACCACAAAGTGCCACCTTGCCCACCCCGTGCCAGCAGCCCCCCACCCAGTGCCACCCGAGATCGGCCCCGCGGAGCGCCCCCAAACCGGGCCCGCCCCCCATCCTTCCTCCTCCTCCTCTTCCTCCGCTCTCACTGCGCCACCGAGGCGCTGCGCTGCCGGGAGGGGACACGCAGGGCCCCCCCGTCTCTCTGCCACCCCTCCGGGTGCCGGGACAAGCTGGTGGCTCCCCCCTCCCCAAAATAAACCCTCAGAGCAGCACGGCGGCATTGCCCCCCCCCCCCAAACTGATCCCCCCTACTCGCAGCATCGCCCCCCGGGCCGTGACCTGGCTGTCCCCTGGGTGTCCCCTCGGGGTATTTGGGGGGGGTCTCACCTGCGGGGCTGGGGGTCTGCAGGCTACCCGCTTCTTGAAGGAGCACTTGGCCGGGGGACAGAGGACATGGCGGCTCCAGGGGGGCCGGGGAGGAGCGGAGGGGCTGATGCTGGCGGTGATGATGGTGATGATGGTGATGGGGGCGGGGGGTGAATGACGGGGGGCGCCCGGGGGACTCTTACGGCGGCGGGGCCGCAGCGGCCGCTCCCTCCCCTGGTTGATGATTGATGCAGGAACCCGGGAATGGACCAAAGTCCCCGGCGGGGCCCCGGCCGGAAACCGGGACGAGGAAGAGGATGGGGCGGGCGGAGGATGTGGCGAGGAGGAGGAGGAGGAGGAGGAGGAAGGAGGTGGCTGCGGCGCTGGAGGGCTGTGGGGGGAGGCAAGACACGGGATGGGGCTGTGACAGCCCTGGGCCAGCCGTGACCCCCCCCACGGACAAATGTGACACCCCCGGAGGAGCGCCCTGTACCCGTGTGGGGTCAGCCGTGACCCCCAGAGAGCCGGGACAGCCCGGGACAGACGTGTGTCCCCTGGGACAGCCCCCCCAGGCGGCTCCGCGGGACCCCCGGGACAGCCCAAGCCCCTCCTCGGGGACAGTCGTTACCCCCCGGTCCGCCCTAACGTCCCCCCCGAGCGGGCATCGCACCCCCGCGAGAGATGGGATTGGAGCCCCCCCAAAGTGACAGCGATGCTTCCAAAATAGGGTAACCCCCCCTCACCTCCCCGATGTGGACATTATGCCCCCCCCCCAGTATGGACACTGCCCCCCCACCCACCCCCGAACAGGCATTGCTCCCCAAAAACACAGAGTGTCCTTCTTCCCCACCCAGAGCCCGGCCCCATCCCACTGGGAATCCCTGTGCCCCCCCAGCGGGCACTGTCACCCCGGGATGGGCACCCCCTCCCCAGGGCTGCCACTGCACCCCCTAAACAGACCCTCACCCCCCGCGTTAAACACTGTATCCCCAAAGGCACCTCCGAAATCAGCCAGTGCCCCCCAAAATGGGGCAATGATGATCCCTCCCCCCCCAGATATGGCACCGCACCCCAAAAGAAGGACTCGCACTCCTGCAGCACTCCCCGGCTCACACCCTGCTGGGGGTGCCCTGAGCCCCCCCTAGGAATGTCCCCAAGGAGCCCCTGTCCCCCCCCAAGTCCTCCAGTGCACCCCCCAGGCAAAGTTGGGGTCACCCCAGAGGCAGAGCCCGGCCGCGGGGGTGCCACCTGTGCCGGGGGTGCCACCTGTGCCGGGGGTGTCACCTGTGTGTCCCTACCTGGGCCGGGGCTGCCGGTGCCGGGGTGGCTCTGGGTGGCTGTCGGGCTGTGTCCCCTCCGAGCGCCCCGAGTGTCCCCTAAGCGGCCACCGGCGCGGGGGGGTATTTTTAGCCGCTGTTAGAGCGGAGGGAATGTCACCCACCCCCCTCTGTGCCCCCCACCCCTTGTCGAGGGGGTGAAGGGACAGCGAGGTGACACCACCCACCAGGGCCAGCGCTGTGCTGGGCTGGGAGGGCACAACAGCCACGGGGACAGTGGGGACCCCCAGCCTGACTCATGGCCCCTGTCCGCACACCGCGGGGAGGGGGGGTGGTGTCTGGTATTTTAATTGGACCCCCCTCATTAGCGCCGAGTTAATTAGAGGCTCAGAAAGGGCTTTGTGTCCGCAGGGACAGCAGGAACAGAGTGTCCCCAAGCAACGGCGCTGGCACCGAGTACGCGCCCGGTCGGACGTGGGGACACCGGTGCGGGGACATGGAGCCCCCAGTGACCCTGTGAAGTGCAGGGATTTAGGACACCTGAAACCCAAACATCGCGGACCTGCAGGACTTGTGGGGGTCCCAAAGCCCACCCGGGGCGGGGGCTCCCCCTGCGGTGCCCACCCAAAGCTGGCCTCGCAGGAGAAAGGAGGAAGCACCCACCTGTCCCCCAGGGTTTGGGGGATGGGCTGGGAGGGGGGTGCTGAGCCCGGGAAGAGGAGGAGGAGGAGGAGGAAGGCTGAGCCACGATCCCATTAAAGAGCTTAGGCAGCGGGAGGGCGGCACCCAGCGGGGCAGGATTAGGGGGCCTCGTTACCCACCCCGGGGTAATTAGCTCCCTTTTCCCTGGAGGAGGAATCCCCCGGTGCCATCACCCCCCTGCCACCACCCTGTCCCCCTGTCACCGCCCAGTCCCCTGCCACCGCTCTGGAGCACCCAGGGGCGGGGGACATACACAACCAGGTGCTGATCCCATCCTCAATGCCCCCCAAAAATGGGATCACAGCCCACAGACAGGAGGGACTCCCAGAATGATCCCCACTTCTCAAGTCACCTCAGGGGACCACTACCCACGGGCAGGGGGTGTCAGGCGGATGCCCCCCCTTATGTAAAGCCCCCTGCCCACCTCCCTGAGATGCTCCATCCTTTTTTTTCTCCCTGAGCCCTAATCTTTGCCATCTTGGGCTAATTGGATTTCCTGGGTCACATGGCAAGATAAAAAGTCCCCAAATCCCACGGTCAAAAAAAATCAGGTTATCCATGGGGAATTAAGGGAGAGAGCGGGGGGCAGCCAGCAGCGAGGACCCACCGAAGAGTGCTGCCGGCTTGGGGCACCCCAACATCAGGTGTGGGGTACGTGGCTCTCCTTTTTTTGAATTTCTGGTTCATCTCCCAGTGCTCACCTCGTTCCCGAGGTGTGCGTGTTATCTCCTTGAAGAGCTGGAAAAGCCTGGGGACCTAGAGGAGATTGTGCAGTTATTGGAGGAGGAGGACGACGAAGCCATGGGGAGCGGGGCCAGTGCCGAGGACAAGGAGATGGCCAAGAGGTCCAAGGAGCTGGAGAAGAAGCTCCAGGAGGATGCGGATAAGGAGGCCAAGACGGTCAAGCTGCTGCTGCTTGGTAAGGCTGGAGGGGATGTCCCCTGGAGATGTCCCTGTGTTCCCACTCTGTTGAGGCTGAGGGGATGTGGGGATGGGGAGGGGGACAGGGGACCTGACACCCCCTGGGCTCCTCCTGCCCTGGCTCTGGTACCCCTTGGACAAGCCACCATCAGCCTGGAGAGGTTGACCCACCACCATGACATCCCCAGGGTTATCCCTGGGAAGGGTTGGATGTGGTATTGGCTCTTGGGGACAGCAGGCACAAAGGGGACAGTGGGGGGATGGGGAAGGGACCAAGCCCCTGGGTCCCACCAGGATGTGCCACATCTCAGGGGGGTCAACAAGAACCTGGGGAGCTTCTGCCACCAGCACCCTGAAACCTGCTGGTGGTGCCAGGCAGGAGGAGATGGTTCCTTGGGGGTCCCTCTGCAGCCCACGGGGCTTGGGGGTGACCCTGTGGGGCAGGGGGTGACTCCATGGGGCTGGGGCCAGCAGTGGGGCCTTATCCAGGTGGGGGGGGCTGGGGTCAAGGCGATTAACACCCTAATTCTAAGCAGCTTCCTGTGCTGCCCTAAGCCGCTTACGGCCCCAGAGGCATCGCCGGGCACTGCCCACAGTGGGCGGGAGGTGTGGGATGGGGGGACCTGGACCCAGGGGGCTCCCACCAGCTGGGGGTCCCCGAGCTGTGGTCCTACACAGGGTGAAAGGGGCGACAGGAGTGGCAAGGATGATGGCAGTGGCGGGAAAAGGCCAGGCTGGGTGTGTAGGCAGGGGATCTGTGGGGGACAGTGGGTTTGGTCCCCATGGGGTGCCCATCAGTGTGGGAACAGGCCCTGATGGGCACTGAGGTGTCCCTCCCACCCTTTTCCAGGGGCTGGAGAGTCAGGGAAGAGCACCATCGTGAAGCAGATGAAGTGAGTATGGCCTGAGCCACACTGGGGAGGGGGAAGCCACAAGGATGAGCCACCAGCTCTTGGACATGGGGTGGCTGGACCCCCAGTCACCCTCCCCATGTCACCTGGTGGTGGCACCTGTGATTCCCAGTGTGGGGTGGTGATTGCTGGTGGAGGGGACGTCCTGGCTTGGGGCTGAGGCCACTGTGCCTGCCAGGATCATCCACCAGGATGGTTACACGGAGGAGGAGTGCATGGAGTTCAAGTCCATCATCTACGGGAACATCCTGCAGTCCATCCTGGCCATCATCCGCGCCATGTCCACGCTGGGCATCGACTACGCTGAGTCCTCCTGCGCGGTCAGTGCTGGGGTGTCCCTGTCCCCCAAAGCCCACAGTGTGGGGCCATGGCAGCCCCCAGAACCAGCATCCACAGCAGCCCCATATTGTCCCCCCAGTTCTGAGGGCACTCTGGGGGGACAGGGGCCACGGCAGGGTTGCTGATGAAGGTCCCTCTGGCAGGATGAAGGCCGGCTGCTCTTCAACCTGGCTGACTCCATCGAGGAGGGCACGATGCCCCCTGAGCTGGTGGCCTGCATCAAGAAGCTGTGGAAGGATGGGGGGGTTCAGGCGTGCTTTGACCGCGCTGCCGAGTACCAGCTCAACGACTCAGCCGCATAGTGAGTGGGGACACGGCTACAGGGCACAATGGGGACCAGCCTGGGGACACCCTGACAGCTCACGGCCAGCTCCAACCCAGCCTGGAAAAATCCACCTCCTCCCTGCTCCTGGGAATACCCTGAAAATGCCATTCTCCATCCTACCAGTGTCATCCTCCATTCCCCAATCCCACCAGTACTGTTCTCCATCCCAGCAGTGTCACCCCCATCCTACCAGTGCCCTTCTCCATCCCATCAGTGCTATCCCCCATCCTACTGCTCCCATTCTCCATTTCATTAGTGCTGTCCTACATCCTCCACCCCACTGCTGTTATCATTCATCCCACCAGTGCCATCCCCATCCCAAAAGTGCCGCTGACCTGCAGCCCCACCATCCTTGATGTCCCTCAGCTCCCCCAAGGATGTCACTGCCCTGGAGTCCCAGTGTTTGGCAGAGCTCAGCCCCACAACTGTCCCCAAAAAGCTGGTGGAAGGAGGAGACATGGGCAGCAGGTCACATCCCTTCCTGTCCCCCCAGTTACCTGAACCAGCTGGACAGGATCACAGCCCCCAACTACCTCCCCAACGAGCAGGATGTGTTGCGATCCCGAGTGAAGACCACAGGGATCATCGAGACCAAGTTCTCTGTCAAAGACCTGAATTTCAGGTGGGTGGGAGCCTCCCCCACCTCCATGACCACTCCTCCATGATTCCCCCCAGCCCTGATGGTGGGGAGGGATTTTGGGATGACACAGACACTCGAGGCAGCACCAATGCCCTCCCACAGACAGTGATTCCTGTCCCTCTGAGGATGTGGCACTGGAACCATCACATGGGGGGTGTGAGGAGCAGGTGAGTGTGTGTCCCTCATGCTTGTCCCCTCCCCAGGATGTTCGACGTGGGAGGGCAGCGCTCAGAGAGGAAGAAGTGGATCCACTGCTTCGAGGGTGTGACCTGCATCATCTTCTGCGGGGCCCTGAGCGCCTATGACATGGTGCTGGTGGAGGACGATGAAGTGGTGGGTTGGGGTCCTGGAGGCACTGGGAGCTGAGGGGGAGAGGAACAGGGAGCTCTGAGGAGGGAGGAACAGCACTCTGCACTGTCAGATGCTCTGGGTGATCCAGGAAAGGTGTGGGACATGTGGGATGGAGCTGGCTCCCACCCAGGTAAAGTGCACTGGGTAAAGGTGTTTACACTTTCTCTGGGTTATGAATCCATGCCTCTGCCTATGAGGAAACCCCCAAGTGCTCCTGAGCAGATCCTGAAGCACCAGAGACTGGCCACACAGCCAGCCAGCTGGAGCAGAGCTAAAGGGAAGGGCAAGAAATCCCAGGAACCTACTGGAATGAAGGAAAATCTGGTCCTGAGGCACCTCGTGCCTTGCTGTGCCCTCCCAGGTGAGCAGAGGGGATAAGGAGGGGCAGCTCCCACCCTCCCAGCGTGGGGGGCACAAGGACGTGATCCCAAGTGTGTCCAGTGAGGAATGCATCAGCAGAGCCCTGAAAAGCAGCTTGGAGATCCAAAGAGAAGGAACATGGAAGCTCCATAATGCGTTTTTCTTTGAAGACAAAAGAGATAAAGGGGTGAAGACAAGAAGAGCAGGAGTGGTTTCTTCCCTGGCATCTCCTCCAGGTCCCATGGCTGCTGCTTGGGATCCAGATAGCTTCTGAAGCTGGATCAGGGTCAGGATCTGCCATCCCTGGGCCCTGCCATGGCCAGGCAGGAGCTCACAGCCTTTTCTCAGCCATGTGCAGGAGAGCATCCTTCCCATGGGAGCCCTTGGGAGAGGCTGGAATGCTCACCCAGCACAGGACAGGGCAGGATTTGGGCACAGTCAGTGCTCTGCATATAGAAAAGCTGCTGTGATGGGAAGCTGATGAAGGAAAACCATCCCTGAAGAACCCACCTGCTGCCCACAAAGATGGAGGATCCCCCTTATATCAAGAAAATCCTCCCATTGGACTTGGCTCTGCCTAGATGGATCCTCATCCCTTCAGGATGACCCAGCAGCAAACTAAGAACTCAACAACTGCTTTAAAATTGGAGATTTCCTTTCCCCAGCTCCTTCTTGAAGCTGTGGATAATGGCCAGAAGCCACAGTCCAACATGAGCATCCCCCTGATGCTCACTGAGCACCTTCCTTGCAGGCTGCAAGGCTTCCATGGATCATTTGCTCAGGGAAATCACTGCAATCCTTCATTTCTGACAATCCCAGGAGGGACTGGAACTAGTCCCTACCCTGAGCATCATGTGGATTTACTGTGATTTTGGATGGGCAGGAGAGACTGGGCAGGCAGCAGGACCAGCTGCTGCTGCAGCAAACAGGGAAAAGCTCTTTTTTTGGGAATGGGGGCTTGGGGGTGGGCTGCAGTGGCCCAAAGGGGGTGCCAATCCATGATGATCCTCTTCCCTGCAGAACCGGATGCACGAATCCCTGCACCTATTCAACAGTATATGCAACCACAAGTTCTTTGCCGCCACCTCCATCATCCTCTTCCTCAACAAGAAGGACCTTTTTGAGGAAAAGATCAAGAAAGTCCATCTCAGCATCTGCTTCCCAGAGTATGATGGTGAGTCCAGACCATTCCCAGCCTTACTCCTCCTCCTTGAGACCCCCCAAACCAGGGGCTGGGGAGTTGTGTGGTCCCAGCAAAGATGGTTTTGGGATATGTTGTGATAGGGCTGGGGAAGGGAGAGGAGGATGATGAGAGCTGGCTCTATCCCAAAACAAGGCTGGGGAAGGGGATGAGGATGAGCAGAAGCAGCCCTGGGAGGTGGTGAGTCTAATCCTGGGAGGCTGGAGCTGAGGAGAGGATGGATGTGGCCTCAGGAAGGTGTTTGGAAGAACAGAAATGGGGTAAAAAGGAGTTCTGTGCTATCTGTGGTCAGCACTCCACCCTTTTCCTCCAACACCCGCCCCCATGGGAGCAGCTTGGAAGCATTCCCCTCCTCTGCAGGTCCAAACACATTTGAGGACGCAGGGAATTACATCAAGACCCAGTTCCTGGATCTCAACATGAGGAAGGACGTGAAGGAGATCTACAGCCACATGACCTGTGCCACAGACACACAGAACGTCAAGTTCGTCTTCGACGCCGTCACAGACGTGATCATCAAAGAGAACCTCAAGGACTGCGGCCTCTTCTGAGCACCAGCAGGTATGGGGGAGGCTGGAGCCAGAAAAGAGGGACAGGAGAGGGCAGGAGGGTGGTCAGAGCTGGATCCATCCCCAAAAGGGCTGGGGAAGAGGATGAGGAAGAGCAGAGCTGGCTCCATCCTAAAAAAGAGTTGGGGAAGGGGAAGGGGATGAGCAGAGCCAGCTCCATCCCAAAAAGGGCTGGGAAAGGAAAAGGGGATGAAGAGAAGGATGGTCAGTATTGGCTCCATCACAAAAAAGGCTGGGAAAGGGGAGGGTGATGAAGAGGATGATCACTATGGGCTCCATCCCAAAAAGGGCTGGGAAAGGGGATGAGGAAGAGTAGAGCTGACTCCATCCTAGAAAAAGAGCTGGGAGGGGGATGAGCAGTACCAGGTCCATCCCAAAAAGGGCTGGAAAAGGGAAGGGGGATGAAGAGGAGGATGATGATCACTATGGGCTCCATCCCAAAAAGAGCTGGGAAAGGGAGGAGGATAAAGATGATCAGAGCTGGATCTCTCTGAAAAAGGGCTGAGAAAGGGGGATGAAGAGGAGGATGATCACTATTGGCTCCATCCCAAAAAGGGCTGGGAAAGGGAAGGGGGATGAAGAGGAGGATGATCACTATTGGTTCCATCCCAAATTAGGAAAGGGGAGGAGAATAAAGATGATCAGAGCTGGATCTCTGAAAAAAGGGCTGGGGAAGGGGACTGGAATGAGAATGATAAGAGTTGGCTCCATCCCAGAAAAGACTGGGGAAGGAGAGGGAGGTGAGAAAGAGCAGAGCCAGATCCATCCCAGAAAAAGGGGCTGGGGAAGGGGTAAGGCTGACCAGAGTTGGTTGGGTTCCAGAGAAACCTTGGGGAGGGGAGAAGGAAGAGCAGAGTTGGCTCCATCACAAAAAAGGGCTGGGGAAGGGGAGGGATATGAACATGATCAAACCTGGATCCCTCCCATAAAGGGCTGGGAAAGGAGGACAGGGATGAGAAAGAGGAGAGTTGGCTCCATCCTCAGAAAAGGGCTGGGGAAGAAGGAAGAGGATGGGGATGATCAGAACCAGCTCCATCCCCAAAAGAAAGGGCTGGGCTAGGGGATAAGGATGATCAGAACCAGCTCAACCCCAAAAAAGAGCTGGGGAAAGGAGAAGGGAATGAAGAAAAGCAGAGCCAGCTCCATCCCCCCCAAAAAAGGCTGGGAAGGGGGTGGAGATAAGGATGAGCAGAGTCAGCACCATCCCAAAAAGAAGAGCTGGGGATGAGGATGAGGATGATCAGAGCTGGCTCCATCCTCCCAAAAAGGGCTGGGAGGGCGATAAGGATGATCAGAGCTGGCCCCATCCTGCTTTGTGGGGTGGTGGGATGTAGGTCCCTCTGGTTTTGCCATCAAGTCCTGGAAATCCTTGGAGAAGGGGAGGATGGACTGGGAGCAGTGGGGAGGGGGAAGTGTGGGGTCCCATCACCCCAGGGACATGGTCACATCCCTGTGCTGAGCTCCCATGGGATTCAGTCCCATCCCACAGTGGGGTGGGCTCAGCCAGACAATTCCCACCCTTGCACATGGAGAAATCCTCCACCTGAGCTAAAAGGAATAATTTTATTTCTCTCCTTTTGCAATTCCAGCCCAGCCTCAGTGGATGGGAATATCCCACAGCACACTCTGCTGCTCCCAGCCTTTTAGCTCATCCTAAAACTTTAATTAGGGTTTATCACCCTAATTAGGGTTTATCATCCTAAATCTTGCACTAATTCTGAGCAGCAGCAGGAATTCCATTCTCCCTCCCCCCTTTCCAAGCAGCTCCCAGCCACTGGCTCTGGCACTTTGCTTTTCAGGGAACCTCTGGTGCTTCTCTTATCCTTGAAAATTAACAAAAAAGCAGGAAAAAGCTACAAAAAGAAACCAAAACAACAACAAAAAAAACCCTCAAGCAGATTCCCTGCAGGCAGGAGGCACCAGAAGGTGACACCTGGAAGGGGAGGAGGGAGGGGATGCTCCATCCTCATCACCACAGAGGAAGGCAAAGGGATGAAGTGACACAAATCCCTGAACCCCACCCGAGTTTTTCCCTTGTTTCCATGAAATTGTTCCTCTCAGCCCTTCCCTGGGTGTGTTTAACTCCCTGTTCTCTCTCCCTCCCTCCCAGAAGAAGAAAACATTCCCATCTCACCGTTCTGCTGAGCAGAGCCAAAGGAAGAACCAACCCTCACCACACATCACTGCTCCCACTTTTTCTATGACCTGCCCAAATCTGCCTCCTTCCAAACCCACACCTCGAAGGGGCTGAAGCTCAACTTCCTGCTCCCTTTCATGGCCATTTCCTCTTTTTTTCCAAGGAAGAACCCCTGTTCTCAGCGTTTTATGGGAGATTTGACACCAGAGAGCCCAGCAGGAATAGGAATACTGAGGGAATTTGGGAGGTAGGATAGACATGGTCCCCTTGCCCATCCCTCTGCAGCCCATTCCTGCCCTTGGATCGAAGCTGGATTAATCCAGGATGAAATTTCTGGGGAAGGTGGAGGCTGTGTTACCCCCAAGTCGCTCCTGGGAAGCAACCTCAGTCCCTCAGTCTTTCCTGGGAACCAACCTCAGCCCTTGGCAGGACAAATCAGGGGTTTGTGGGGTTGTTTTGGGCCCTAAATGGAGGGAATTCCTCAGGCAGGAGGGGTTGGGGAAGGGAATCCCAACTCCAGCCCAGCAATGGGCTGGATAAAGAGGAAATGGTTACTTGAAAGATTTTCATTCTGCTACTTAGAGCTGCATTTGCTCTGTCTGTTTGTAAATAATCCATAGATGAGCCCTGTATCCATCCTGTCCCTGTTTCCTGCAGAGATCTCCCAACCAGCTTCATTTAACTGTAGGAAAACACAATAAAGGAATATGCATGATGTGGATGTTCTTCCTTTCTTCCACTTTGCTCCATTCCTGTGTCCCAGAGTTTGGATGAAGGGATATTTCACCTGCTTTGCATCCATTCTGGGGGTGTGTGGATCCCTGGATCTCACCTGGATCACCCCATGGTCCCTGCTGGGCTCCTGGGGGGTGGGATGGGGGTCACCATGCCAAAAACCTTCCTGGCCAGAACCCCTGGATGAGATGAAGCTCCTGGATGAGTTTAAAGGATGAGTTATCCCATGTAGGATGGCTGGAAGGGAATTGTCAAACAGACACAGCTCCAGACAGCTTGGAAGAGATTCCAGAACAGGGAATCTCCCTCAGGGCTCCCCCTGCCAGCACACACCAGCCTCCCTGAGGAATTAATCCTGGATTTCTAAGCAAGTGTTCTGAGAAAGTCCCACCTCCATCCCACAGAATTGCCCAGAGCAGAATTCCCAAGGGGCTCACAGCAGCCAGTGAGATTTGAGCTACAAATAAGCACTAATTATCCATCTGCCAATAATCCCATGGGAAAGGGGATTCCTGGCATGTTCCAGCTGTGCCAGCACAACTCAAGTCTTTGGGAGCAGCACAACACCACCAGTGGTGGGTGATAAAGCACAAGGAACCTCCCTGTCCAGAAAATTCCACCCAATTCCCATCAAAGCTCTTCCTCTCCTTCTCCAGCAAAGCACAAAAGCTGGGAACATTCCTGGAAAAAGGAAGAATAAAGTGGCGAAAAGGCTACAATCTTTACTCACCATTTTAATACTGCCAACAAGTCTAACAGATCCAACTGTACACATGACAAACTGGGAGGAGTCTGGATGCAATCATGGATCAGCAAAGGAATGTAGGACTGGTTAGGGATGGCACTAGAGGGAAAAGGGGATTTGGCACCACACAGACAAAGTAAAGGCATGCTCAGGACAGGGCTGGGCAGGGAGGGCCATGGGAAAGGCAGCACTGAATAATGCACCGTTTTCATCCCAAAAAATGCACAGGAATCAGTGGTTTGGGAGCTGGGAAGCAGCAGATTTCCCCCCAGCCAGGGCTCAGCTCCTCTCCCCACTGAGCTAGGATTGTGCTGAGCACAAACCCCTTCCCATAAAACTGGCATAGAACTGGGCTCAAACCCCCAACAGAACCTAAACCCTCCTTCTGCTGCAGGAGCCTTTCCCAAAGCCTGGGGAGAGCAGGATGGTAACAAATCACACATGGAAAAAAAGCCGAAGCTCTAAGGATCCCTTGGTAGCTGCAGAAATATTAAATCCTGGCCATAGCAAGTGTTAAAAACAAGGAATTCCTGCTAAGAGGAATATTTTCTGCAGGATCTGCTCACATGTGCATAGTTAAGTGATTTTTTTTTTGTTGCTTTTTTTAATTATTATTATTTTTAAAACAAGGTTTGCAAAGAAAGAAATAAAGTTTAGTAAAGTTATAGTTTTCTCGATGGAAAAAAAAAATAACCTTAAAAACAGACTAGTGGTGGCTTGTTAACCAAAGGAAGAGAGAAAGCTACATATCCAAGGTCTGGAATCCAGCTGGAATCCACTGCACATCCTGGAGATCACGTCGTCCAACGATGCCAGGAGGATCTACTCCCACTACGTGGCTTCACTGTGCCCTAATTCCACATCCCACAGCAATAAAAGGTCCCTAAGACAGAAGATTGTGCTAAAGAATTCCAGGATTCCACATGTTCTCTGCTCCTGGGTCATGCTCGTCGCTGTCCCCACGAGGCAGCAAGAGGCTGGGGCTCACCAGGCAGAAACACTGGGAAGGAAAGCAGGGATGTAGAAGGGAGCAGAGGGAGCCCTTCCCAGCAGGACACCCAGAGCTGCATTTACCTCTCAGTAGAGCCCACACTCCTTGAGGTTGTTTTTGATGATGACGTCGGTGACGGCGTCGAAGACGAACTGGACGTTCTTGGTGTCGGTGGCGCAGGTGAAGTGGGTGTAGATCTCCTTGGTGTCCTTCCTCCGGTTCAGATCCTCAAACTGGCACTGGATGTAGGCGGCTGCCTCCTCGTACGTGTTGGAGCCTGCAAAGGAGAAGATCCCTGGCTTTGCCCACCGGCTCACGGGAGATTTTAAGTCCCTATTAAGCTGCTTGCAACCATCTGCCTTATCCAGCTACAAATCCAAATCCACCATTAACTCCCTCTGGGAGACCTGAAGTCTGTTCTCTGGACAGTGACCTTGGACATGGGATCCAGGGATTGCTACGTGCTGGGACAGCCAGGCTCCACAGAGAGTCACAAATCATGGGAGCCATGGGCTGGAAGGGACCTTCAATCCCATCTCATTCCACCCCCTGACAGGAATAGGGACACCTCACACTACACCTTGTTGCTCCTGTCCAGCCTAGCCCCAAGCACTTCCAGGGACAGGGAATCCACAGCTACTCAATGAATCACAGAAATCAACAGGTTTGAAGAGATTTGAAGGATTTTTTAAACATGTAAATGCCTCGAGCAGTGCCCAGGTAAAACCTTCCACCTGTGTGGAACCACAGCAGGGATGGGTTCTGGAACAATCCACGCTGAACACGGACACTCCAGGGTGGACAGGAGCCAGAGCAAGACATGGTTAAGCTCCACAGCCTCTAAAATTGAATTTAAATGGAATTATTGTCCCAATTAGGTGTGGAAACAGGGACGTGACCTTCACAGAATCACAGAATGATGAGGTTGGAAGAGACCTCTGAGATCATCGAATCCAACCTGTGCCCCAACACCTCAACTAGACTATAGAACCAAGTGCCATGTCCAGTGTTTTTTTAAACACATCCAGAGATGGCAATTCTAGCACCTCCCTGGGAAGAGCATTTCAGTACTTTATTATTCTTCAGGTGAAAGAAAGAAAATCCCCTTGATTTGTTGGGAGTGCAACATTTTATTCCAGGGAAGGACAAAAGTTGTTCCCAACCACAGCTCTTCCAAGAAAACACCACCAGCCAACTGAACAGGCCAGAACTGTCCAGGAGGCACAGGGAAGGAATTGGGGGAAAAGTTTGTAACTGATTCTGGATTGTGCAAGGCTGTGACTCATTGCTGGCCCAGTGACACAGATGATCCCAGGATCCCAGAGATCCCAGCCTACCTGTGTACTCTGGGTAGCAGATCGTTAGCGGGCTCTTCTTAATCTTCTCCTCAAACAGGTCCTTCTTGTTCAGGAAGAGGATGATGGAGGTGTCTGTGAACCATTTGTTGTTACAGATGCTGTCAAACAGTTTCATACTCTCGTGCATCCGGTTCTGGGAAAGGAAATCCAAGATGGGAGACGTTAGGGAAGGGTTGGATGGGGAACAGAGGCTCTGCTGCACAGGCCAGACTCAAAATTGAGGTGTCACTGCCACATCCTCACTGCCATTGCCCCAGGAGGAGCACAGGGGGACAGTTCACCTCCTCCTGTTCCTTCCTGGAGTGACTCACATGCAGAGAACAAGGCATGAGAACAACTCCAGGCACCTCCCAGCAACCAGGAAGGTGGAAAACCTCATGGATGGGTTGTATTTATCACTGTGAGGGCAAGATTCCACTGGTTTGTCCAAGGAGTGCCATCCTTGCAGCTCTCAGACAATTTAACAGGAGGAGTGTTGCCACATTTCTCTTCACAGAGAAAAGCAAGGCACAATTCTTCCCAAGAATATTTCTGTGTTTCACATTCTCTGAACCTCAGAGAAAGAAAAAACAATTCTTATCATTTGCTGTGCCTGTGTTTGTGCCAAAGTAGAATGCAATATGGAGATTGTTTACCCAAAGTGTTTTGTTTTGTTTCCTTGGCCTGTCAGAGCCAGGTGTGTGTGTGTGTGTCAGGACTGTGGGCTGACAGTCATGAGATTCTGGGCAGTTGTGTGTAGAGCTGAGTGCTTGGCAGATATAGAATATAATATAGTGTAGAATATAGTATAGAATAGAATATAGAATTAGTATCAATAAAATATAGTATTAATAGAATATAGAATTAGTATTAATAGAATATAGTACAGAATATAATATAGAATATAGTATAGAATATAATATAGAATTAGCATTAATAGAATATAGTATATAATATAATATAGAATATAGAATTAGTATTAATATAGTTTTAATAGAATATAGTATAGAATATAATACAGTATAATATATTATCATATATTATTCTCTACTATATTACATCAGTTTAGATGTAGAGAATATAGTATATGAGTAGTATATATAGTATTATAGTATATATATAGTAGTATATATAGTATATATATATATATGTAGTGTATATATATAGTATATTCTCTATATAGTATATAGAGAATATGTATAGTAGAGAATAATATAATATAATAAAGTAATGAATTAAGTAATGAATTAGCTTTCTGATAAGATGCAGTCAGATGCATCATTCTCTCCCCTTTGTCAGGGGACCCTGCAAATTCTATAGGAGGAGTACACCAGGAACATTCCAGCCTGCTGCAGGATGGAGCCAGGATGCTCCCAGCTCCCTTCCCTGCAGCCATAAATCCCAAACCACGCACCATCTCCTCGTCCTCAGCCAGCACCAGGTCGTAGTCGCTCAGGGCCACGCAGAAGATGATGGCTGTCACCCCCTCGAAGCAGTGGATCCACTTCTTCCTCTCCGAGCGCTGCCCGCCCACGTCGAACATCCTGGCAGAGGCACAAGGGGCTCAGGAGCTGGGCACACCCCTCCTGCCCAGCCCCTGAGGTGTCCCCAGGGATGGGGAGGCAGAGCAGGGGTTGGGAACACACAGGGTTTTGGGAGCTTCCCTAAGAGAGGGGGTTTTACATCACTATTCTCTGTTTTCTTTCAAGTTATGGTGGATAGAGCTTGCAGCAACCTGGGCTAGTGGAAAGTGTCCCTGCCTGTCTGGTTCCAGCTGTCCCTGGATGAGATTTCATATCCCTCCCAAGCCAGACCATTCCATGAGTCTGGTTTTCAGCAGGAAGAACTGGAAGTCACCATCCAGAGCTCTGCTGATTTTCTGTTCTCTTCTCTACTTCCCTAGCCACAACTCATTTGCTTGACTGGACTGCAAACACTTTCTCACAGGAAATGTGCAAGCTCCAAACTAACTAACAAAGCAGATAGTTAGTGCAAACTATCTGCACTAACTAGCTTGCAGATAGTGTGTGAGATAGCTTTCTCACACACTATCTGCAAGCTCCTGCTGGGACCCAGGAGGAGATTAAGGGGGTTAAGAAATAATTTCATATATTAAAAATAATCTGAGGTACCAGAGGTTAAAGGCTAAGCAGTTGCTTAAGGAATTTCTGTATAAATTGAATTCATTTCTAATTAAATAGGAATTTTTGTCATAGGTAGTTCCAGCCCCCCTGCTCATCCAAATATTTTGATGAGAGCCCAGGATTGGGATTTAATTAAATCAAGTTAATATCTCAGTTATTAAGTCATAGATATTGATTTGTTCCCAGAGCAGACAAGGAGCTGTCCAAGGGGGGATTTAATGATGCCAAACTAACTCCCACCTTCTATTTAACCCTCTGGTCTGGAAGGAAAGATGGAAATCTCTGTGAAAATCCAGGATATTTCCATGGCTTGAATCATTTGCCATTAGCACAGAGAGATTCATGAAGGAAGAGCATCCCTGACACCTGAGCTCATCCCAATTCCAGTCACTGCAGCTTCCCCATCCCATTATTAATGTCTGAGATGGAATATCACAGCAGAGCTGGCAGCACCAGGGTTTCTGATGGATTAATGCTTCCCTTTGAGGAGCAAATCCCTCTGGGACAGCACCTTGTGTGTCTGGGGCTCTGCACATGATCAATGGCTCTGGGCAGGATCAGGAAGGAGGGTGGAGATGATTAAAGAACACACTGGAGATGCTAATCCTGATCCATCACCACAGGGAGACAAGTTATTCCCTGGATGGACCAGAAGCTCCATAAATAAATCAATGATGCTGAGTATTTTGGCATTTTTGTTTAAAATGTTTTTAAATTGCACAGTTTGGAAGCCAAAATGCTGTTCTCCCAAAAACTGTGCAAAAGTTTCCTTCTCCAGAGAAAACCACAGAGATGCTCCAAGGACTGGAGCCCCTGTGCTCTGGATCCAGGAGAGCTGGGAAGGAGAAGGCTCCAGAGAGACCTGAGAGTCCCTTCCAGTGCCTAAAGGGGCTCCAGGAGAGCAGGAGAGAGATTTGGGACAAGGGCCTGGAGGGACAGAACAAGTTGAATGGCTTCCCACTGCCCGAGGGCAGGGTTAGGTGGGATACTGGGAATAAATTCTTCCCTGTGAGGGTGCTGAGGCCCTGGCACAGGGGGCCCAGAGCAGCTGTGGCTGCCCCTGGATCCTTGGAAGTGTCCAAGATCAAGTTGGACAGGGCTTGGAGCAACCTGGGATAGCTGAAGGTGTCCCTGCCCATGGCAGTGGGGTGGGACTGAATGGGATTTAAGGTCCCATCCAATCCAAACCAACCTGGGATCCTGTTAAAACCCTTGGATTTCAGAAGCACCACTTGGATTTTGCTGCAACTCCATCAAAATGTTTCACAGCCCATTTTAAGTAAGCTAACACACAATTTTTAGGAATGTGAGCAGGAAAGACTCCAAACCACTGGCACAGACAGAGGGAGGGGGCTGAGCCACAGGCACTGCACTGTCCTACACCCTCCAGCACAGGAATGCTGTGGGGCTCCAGCTGCTTGTCAGGAGCACACGTGGGATCTGAAGCAAGGAATTCCTAAGCAGCAGGAAGGGAAGCTACAGGGATCCAGGTGAGGGAGGAGGGATGCAGCCTCAGCCTGCTCTGAGGTTAGAGGAAGCTCGTTAGTGACATGTAAAGGGACACTGGCAGGAGCAGGCTGGATCCACAGCCTGGCAGGGACTGGATCAGCAGAGGGGACAGGGAAGTCCCTGTGCCTGCAGTGCCAGGCACAGGCTGGCAATTCCCAGAGGAACACATGGAGCACACCATGCATCCCAGAGCCACAGGCTGGCTACGGACACAGCTCACTTCCTCTGCTCTGAGGAAAGGGTTAAACTCAAACTCAAACTCCAGGCAGTGTCCTTTTAGTATTATTGTTGGGATTGGGTCCTGGAAACGAGCAGTCAGTACCTGTGTCTGCGATTCCAACATAAAAGCAGCTGAAAAGAACAGAAGGCAAATCAAAGTCAAACTGGTCTGTCCAGTGAGGAGAGGATAACGGAGGGAAGGAGGACAGTTCAACCAGGAGCAAGTGTGGGGTGTGCCCCCAGTGCAGGGCACGGGCACAGCCCTTCACTCACTTGAAGTACAGGTCCTTGAAGGTGAAGTGGGTCTCCACAATTCCTGTAGTTTTCACTCTGGTCCGCAGCACATCCTGCTGAGTGGGAATGTAGGTCGGCTGGGATATTCTATCCAAGTCATTTAGGTAACTAAACCAGAAGAGACAACACAAGAGGCTTTTTTTAGTCGGCTGCCTCACCATGAATCTTTTATAAACTGCAGAACAAAGCACAGAATTTATTTATCTCCTTCATACAGCACAGCCCTCGAAGCAAACAACCCCCTGGGGCTGTCTTGAAGGATGTTTTGGGGTTTGGGGATTTTAACCCCTCCCTGGATGACCTTGGAGGTAGTGCTGGTGGAGCTGGGCTGGCTGGGGAGGGGAGGGAGGGAATGCAGAGCTGTGCCAGGGCTGGATCTCCCAGGGCAATCCACAGTCAAGGTCTCTCACTTCAAAGCACAAGGCAATAAATCCAAAGGTTTGCTGTTAAAGGGCAGGGATGCATCGAGGGAGCTGGGAGGGAGGGATGAAACCCCTTAAAAACCATCCCAAACCAGGCACATCCAGTCACCCCCTTCCCCAACAAGCTGACTCTGAGGATACAGCCCACATCCTTGCAGAAATATTCCCACCAAGACCTCAACTAATTCCAGCCCCAAGCACATTCCTTTTGGAGTTCAGCTCTCAGGCACACCAGCACGAGGTACAGATGATTCCCAGCAGGATCAGAAATCCCACTCCAGCCAGCAACACCTCTGAGCCTGTCTTCCCTCCTGCTCCCACAGAGAGGAGATGGATCCCACAGCTCTGCAGGGATGGCACAGGCTGTGCTCTTTCTTGGGAGCAGGTTTTAACCACCCCAGCCCTGTGTCACTGCGAGGGCTCAGGGGCTCTGATGAGTGCAAAAAGCCCTCCCAAATCCCACATTATTATCACAGATCCATTGTCAGCCAGGAACTGCTGTTTCCCATGTGCCTGGAAGCTGTGCTAGCAATACATCCCTTCTCCAACAGCTCCAGCATCACCCTGGCCAGGACTTGCAGAGCCCTGCCCTGTTTGCAAAGCCCAGATCCCAGAGATCTGCCAGGACCTGCCCAGTGCCACGGGGCTTTTCCCACAGAGAGTGGGTTTAGCCCAGGAAGAGCCACTCCTCTCATGCCTCTCTCAGCTCCAGAAGGATGGCAGGTTTATAAAGTGCTGTGTGACCAGGGCTGGGCCTGGCTTTAGTTTCAGTTTGATGATTTGGAAGGTGTTTATCTTCCTCAGCTTCTAGCAAGGAATATTTCTGCTGAGGCAGTAACATGCCCACATTTTTTTTCTCCTCTCTCCCTCCTACCAGTGTGAGTTTAGCTGAGACAGTGTAGCAAAACCCAGTGGGAATGCTAAGAACAGACCCAGCAGCTCCTCAAAGCCTGGCTTTGATACAGGTCACAGCACTGATATGATAAATCATGAAATTGTTTTGCAAAGTCCTTTAAGATAGAGCCCCACTCTTATCCCAGCACTGCCAAGGCCAAGCTGAAGCTGCAAAGCACCTGCTCCCAACAGCCACTTGGAACAATGGGCACTGAAAGGGGAATAATTCCTAATTAAGGCTTTGGGAGCAGCCAGGGAGGGGGGAATGGAGCTGGCAAACAAACTCAATCAGGGAATAAAGCATATCAGATTCAGTGTGCTGCCTGAAACAATAAACTGTGCCAGACTAATTCCAGGGAGACCTAAAGGGCAAATCCCGTGGCAATAGAAGCAGTTGGAAAACCCAGCAAAGGGGATTTCTGGGAAAGCCTGGAAGTGCTGCCAAGTGTGGGCAGAGGAAGCAGCTGTGCCCTCCCAAAATCCAGGCTGTAGAGCCCAGCTAGTGCCACTTGTATTTCAGATGAAGGGGAACTTGAAAAGGATACCCCAAAAAGCTGGAAAAGCAGAATCTCTCTGTTCCCAGTGGCTCCTGGCCCCAGTGCCACAGCCAGAGACCCCCCTCACAAACAGAGAGCAAACCCTGACCTTGCTGTGTCTCCCCTCATCCCAAGCACTTCCAACCCCTTCCCATACCTCCTTCACCTCCATCAGGCTGAGGCTGCATCCCTCCTTCCCCACCTGGGATCCCTGTGTTTACAGAGCCAGCTATTCCTCATCCTTCAACACCACAAACTTCCAAAAAGCCAACTTGGCTTTGTTTTCCTTCCCTTTTCATGCTTAAAATGAGGCCCTAAGTACAAAAAAAAAGTGCTGATCAAGCCTACAGTGTCACTTGTTTGTCCTGCTGACTCTCCAAGCACTCCTGGGACATCCTGGGCCAGGCTGGCACAAGGCCAGTGTGTGCAGGGACCACTGAACCCCAGAATTCCAGGATGGTTTGGGTGGGAAGATGTGGGAAATGGATTTACAGAAAATTCTTCAAGCCTGACAAAAGGCTCACATACCATGTATCTGTAAGTAACTTTTGAGATAAGAAATGTTAGCTTAGAAATGCCATGGAACAAGATAAACATTGTTGAGAGAGAAATGAAACTAGAAGTAAGTTTCAAAGGGTGGTTTTGTAAATAAGATTAGATATTTTAGAAAATAAAACTATAAAAGATACATTGTAGTAGGATTACAAGGGGTAATTTTAAATGATTGGTTTAAGGTATTTACAGTATGCTGTGGCTAAAGCTGATAAGCTAAGTTTATAATGTATTGTAATTAGGAAATAGTTGATTTCTGATGGTAATAGTGTGAATTATAACATCTCTATTGTCTCACCCTTCTCATGACACTGAAAATGGAATAGAAGTTTCTGAAACACCTCTCAGTTACCCCATCTCTGGGTCAGAAAAGGGATTAATCTGACAGGAAGAGACCTTAAAGCCCATCTCATGCCATGGCAGGGACACCTTCCACTGCTCCAGGGTGCTCCAAGCCCTGCCCAGCCTGGCACTGGATGTTCCTGTGGGCAGTTTTTTACTGAGACATAGTCGATGAGAAAAAACTGATGTGAGAAAGTACATCTGAGAAAGCAGCAGCTGCCTAATTCAAGGCCATGGTTTCTTTGAGCAAGAAGTTGTTTAGTAAATTATGTGATAACAAGAAGTAAAAAAGAAGCCACAAACATCTTGAGAAAGGTGTGACTGACTTTTTATAGCTGACCAATAGTGAGCTCTAGTTTTGCAATATGTATGAGCCTTATTACTGTGATTATAAAAGTGTTTCTGTTAATCAATAAATCTGAGATTTTGTCAGTCACCATCAGATGAGCAGGTCTCCCATCTACCTCGTCATGTTCCCAGTGATGGAGCAGCCCCAGCTGCTCTGGGCACCTGTGCCAGGCTCTCACCACCCTCTAAGTGAACAATTCCATCTCAATATCCCACCTAACCCTGCCCTATGGCAGTGGGAATCCATCCCCTTGTTCTGTCACTCCAGGCTTTGTCCAAAGCCCCTCTCCAGCTCCAGAAACCTGGAGGAGCTCTCAGGTGTCCCTGGATCTCCAGGCTGTACAGCCCCAGCTCTGATCACACTGTGCTGGAGTTCCAGTCTGGTCAGGAAACATCCCAGTCCTGTCTCATCCACACCCAGACAGCTCCAGGAGGCACAGAGGGCAGGACAGGGATCTGGGAAATGAACAAGGGAGATGCCAGAGCTCCCCTCCTCATCCTGCTCACAGCAACCTTGCAGTGGTGATTTTCCTTACAATTCACTCCTTTGGGTGCTGAGGAGGAGGATTTCAAAGGCACAAATGGCTCTGAAAGTCCTTAAAGGGATGGGGAGGAAGAGGAGGATCGGAAATAGAGAAAGGGGGAAAAGAAGGGAGGGGAAAAAAGGGGTAGGGGGAAAAAAGAGGAGGGGGAAAACCTTGCAATGGTGATTTTCCTTACAATTCACTCCTTTGGGTGCTGAGGAGGAGGATTTCAAAGGCACAAATGGCTCTGAAAGTCCTTAAAGGGATGGGGAGGAAGAGGAGGATGGGAAAAAGAGAAAGGGGGAAAAGAGGGGAGGGGAAAAAGGGGGTGGAAGAGGAGGGGAGGGGAAAAAAGAGGGAGAGGGGAAAAAAGAGGAGGGAGAAAAAAGAGGAGGGGAAAAACCTTGCCTTGCTGATTTTCCTTACAATTCACTCCTTTTGGTGCTGAGAAGAAGGATTTCAGGGTCACAAATGGCTTTGAAAATCCTTAAGGGGGGAGTGAGGAAGAAGAGGACAGGAAAAAGAGGAGGGGGGAAAAGAAGGGAGGGAAAAAAAGGGGGTGGAAGAGAAGAGGAGGAAAAAAAAAGAGAGAGGGGAAAAAAGAGGAGGGGAGAAAAGGAGGAGAAGGAAAAACCTCACTTAGAAATAATCTAGGTTTTATTCAGCACCATGTCAGGGAATTTAGGCCAGAACTGGCACTTGGGAACACGAGGAGATGTGCAGGACTAGAGGAAGGTTGATCAGGACTGTGCTAATTGCCCATGAGACTGCAGATAATTACCTACAGCCTCCACAGGCTGGGATCTGCCTGAAATCCAGGAAAAGTATGAAAACTAGGAACAAAACACTTTAAAGCATTATGTGCTTGGTGACATTTCCAAGTATGCTGAAAATCTGGAGAGGTGTGAAATGGAAATATCCTTCACATTCACCCTGCTGCACCCCAAAGAGGGGTTTAGGGGGGATATTGGGAAGGAATTCCTGTCTGTGTGGCTGGTGAAGCTCTGGAATGGAACACCCAGAGCAGCTGGGGCTGCCCCATCCCTGGAAGTGTCCAAAGCCAGGTTGGACAGGGCTTGGAGCAGCCTGGGACAGTGGAAGGTGTCCCTGCCATGGGGTGGAACAAGATCAGCTTTAAGGTCCCTTAATTCTGGGATTCCATGATTCTGGAGCCAGGCTGAGAGAGCTGGGAATGTTCAACCTGGAGAAGAGAAAGCTCCAGGGATGGAGACCTCAGAGCCCTTTCCAGAGCCTCAAGGAGCTGCAGGAGAGCTGGAGAGGGACCTGGAACAAGAGCAGGGACAGACAGGACACAGGGAATGGCTGCCACTGCCAGAGGGCAGGGATGGATGGGATATTGGGAAGGAATTGTTCCCTGGGAGGGTGAGCAGGCCCTGGCACAGGTGCCCAGAGCAGCTGTGGCTGCCCCTGGATCCCTGGCAGTGCCCAAGCCCAGGCTGGACAGGGCTGGGATCAACCTGGGACAGTGGGAGGTGTCCCTGCCCATGGAATCAGATGGGATTTAAGTCCCTTCCCCAAGTGTGCACAGAGGTCCCAAAGCTTCTCCATGGCCCTGGCTGGAGGCAGGAGCTGGGAGCCACAGATTCATTGCTCACATCAGAGGGAAAGACAAATAGGAAGTTGCAAAAAGGCAAGTTAAAAAAAAAATAAATGTTTGCAACATTCCACAAAACCCAGGGTAGCTGCAGGGGGCTTTAGCAGATGGTGCTGGGAAAAGCACTGAGCATTTCCACATCAACAGCTTGGACCAGGAGCTGCTCAAGTGTTCTTTAAACAAAAAAAAAAAAAAAAAGAAGAAAACATGGGAAACACCACGATTCCAGGAGATTGTTTGGATTAGTGTTATCCTCCACCTCCTGTCCTCCCATACCACCTCCAGCCTGCCAGGGCAGTGCTCTGACAGGCAGGAGCTCTGCCTGCACAAGGGAGAAGTGCCCATGATGCAGGAAACAGCAGGAAGGGGAGTTTTGGGAACAATTCTATGCTGAAATGCTTGGCTCTCTGCCACAGCAGCCTTGCTCTTGATGCCACCTGATTTTCACAAGCAGTTACTTGTCTGCTCCTCTCTTCCTCCATTCCACGTGTCTCAGCCCCAGAATCTGATGTGGAGCCAGAACTGGTCTGGAATCCCAGCAAAAAACTGGATTTCAGCTGGAAAACCAGCAAATGGGGCACAGATTTAACAGCTGCTCACACTGAGGCTCCTGTGTTGTTTATAGGAGGTAATGAAAGGAACAGGGAAGTGAAATTCCCAGGAGAAGTGAGACAAAGCCTGTGTCACCCCACCACAGAAAGGGGTGCAGGACATCCATCCTTGGTGGTTGGGCACTTGAACAGCTCCCCAGGGAATGGTCACAGCCCCAAGGATGGCAGAGCTCAAGGAGTGTTTGGACAGTGCTCTCATCCATGGAAAAACATCCCCCCAAACACAGGGGGGGATTTTGGGATGAGCAAGGCCAGGAGTTGGAATTGATGATCCTTGTGGGTCCCTTCCAGCTCAGGATATTCCATGATCTAAACATGGACAAGGGAATTAATCAGGGAACACCAGAGATAAGGCAGGTCAGGAGCCATGTGTGGAGGGAGAGGAAAATCCTGGGAATTCTGCAAGTCCTGTGGGAGAAGCAGCCCTTTAGTGGGGTGAATTTGCCATGAAGAAATCAACCCACTGCTGGCATTTCCCAACTGTGAAACTGTCGAGCTGCAGATGCATCAGAACACCAAGATGGTTTGGTGCAACTTCCTGTGGGTTTGGGACAGGAAGCTGAATTTTCTGGGGCATTTCTCAGGAAATGCCTGGAGGGCTCATCCTGGGTGTAAAATCCCCACCCCAGGCTGTGCCAGCTCCTCACAGCAGCCAGCCCTGGACCTGGACAAGGGGGTGTCACAGACACCTTTTGTGAAAAATCCTTTCTTAGGATTTTTCCTGCTGGAGCTGAGAAGTTTCAGCAACAAATGTAAACAATTATTATCTGCTGCTGTGGAATGCAACAGGTCCACCTGTGATTGGTTTTCTGTGGATGTTTGGATTTACTGACCACTCACAGCAGGGCTGCTCTTGCTCTCTGCTGAGACAGACCTTTGTTATGATTCTTTCTATTCTATTCTTAGCTTAGCCAGCTTCTGAAGAAGCCCCTTCTTTCCTATTTCTTTTTAGTATAGTTATAATGTTATATATATATCATAAGATAATAAATCAAGCCTTCTGATCATGGAATCAAGATTCTCGTCTCTTCCTTCCTCTGAAAACCCCTGTGACCACCATCACGAGGGTGGGTGGCAAATACCCAGGAACAGGAAGAACTCTCCAAAATTCCACCTCTGGAGGGCAGCTGGGTCAAGCAGGTACCTACAAAAGCAGGGTAACATCCTCATTTCCCAATCTGCTCCATTTCCCCAGCTGTCTTCATCTTTCTCCTCTCCCAAAGCCATCCAGACACACACCAAGGTTGCTCCTTCAGCTCCATTCCTGCTCTCTGCTCAACTCCTTAAGTTTTCCTCCTCTTCTTCCATCTTTCCATTCAATCATTCCTTTCTTTCCCCCTCCTCATCAATCTCTCTCCTCCCTTGGAACCTGAATTTCCTCCTTTCCTGCTGCAGAGCATGCACAAATCCAAGAAAACTCCCATCAGCCCTTCCCTTGATCCAAACCCCTGCCAAGATGCTGCAAATTAAGAAGGGTTCTGCCTTATTTTCAAGCTCAAATATGCTCTGAACAGAAAAGCCCTGCAGGCAGTGAGCTGTGGTACAGCTAAAACTTCTCCACAAAGCTCTTCCCAACTTATTTTTCCAAGGTTTTTTTTTTCCAAGCTTAAATTAAAACTCATTTTTTTCCAAGCTTAACTCAGATGAGTTTTCAGCTGGAAATGCTGCAAATCACCTTTCAGAGTGTCAAATATTTGTTGCAGAGAGACCAAGAATGTGAGTTTAAAAAAGAAAAAGAGGAAAAAAACCAACAACTGTTTTGCTCATCAAAGGAACAGTTTCCCCTTCCTGCACCAACCTGCCCTTGGAAAAAGATGAGGCATTTAACCAAAATTTCCATTAGCAGCCTGTTTATCTACTTGGAACCTTCCAGGTGTTCAGCAGCTGTGCTGATTTTAGGACCAGAACAAGAAGATTTTAGAATCAGAACAGTTTAGAGGCAGGTCTGCTTGTGAGGTGCCAGGCACAGGGACAGGAGGGAAGGGAAAGCTGTAAGGAGGAAAACTGAGAATATTGACCTGCCAGGTGAGGGCATCCCATTCTGGAAAGAGCTGAATGTCAGGAAAGTGCCAGGTTTAAAATTTAAGAGTGTTGTTCTCCTTTGCAGGGACAATAGAGGTGACACAGCCAAACACCTACCACTTCAATAAAATCCCAGAATTACTGAGCTTGGAGAAGCCCTGAGGATCCAACCTCAGAGCAGAACAGAGCCCTGGGTGTCATGTCCATGAACACCTCCAGGGATGGGAACTCCACCACCTCACCTGGCAGCCCCTGCCAAGGCCTGGCCACGAAGAAATTCCTCCTGATGTCCAACCTGAACCTCCTGTGGCACAGCTTGAGGCTGTTTCCCCTCTGTCCTCCTGTCCCTGTTCCCTGGAGCAGAGCCTGACTCCCATGCTGTCGCCTCCTGTCAGGAGCTGTGCAGAGCCACAAGGTCCCCCCTGAGCCTCCTCTGCTCCAGGCTGAGCCCTTTCCCAGCTCCCTCAGCCCCGCCTGGTGTTCCAGACCCTTCCCCAGCTCTGTGCCCATCTCTGGACATGCTCCAGCCCCTCAATGTCCTTCTTGCCATGAGAAACCCAAAATTTACCCCAGATTGGAGGTGAGGCCTCAGCAGTGCCAAGGGCAGAGGGACAATCAGTGCCCTGGGCCTGCTGGACACACTCAGTGTTCCTGACCCAAAACCAGGTGCCAAAGTTTCTTCCATTAAACCAGCAAATTCAAAAATCATATTTTTTAAAATTAGACAAAATCCCTTGCTGTGAGGGTGGGGAGGCCCTGGCCTAGACGAGCTGTGGCTGCCCCTGGATCCTTGGAAGTGTTTAGGGTCAGATTAGATGGGGCCTGGAGCTGCCTGGGATAGTGGAAGGTGTCCAGGCCCATGGCAGGGGGTGGAATGAGACCTCAAAGGTCCCTTCCAACCCAAAGCACTCCAGGATTAAATTCACCATGCTGAGCTTTTCCCTAAGACTTATGGGATGTTACTGGGATGGTTATTGGGATGAGACCTCAAAGGTCCCTTCCAACCCAAACCACTCCTGGATTAAATTCACCAAGGCACAAAACAATCAATGTGGGGTTTTCCCCAATGCTCCACAGAGAGAAGACAAACAGCCCTCCATCCCCAGTCACCCAGTCACACCAGTGCACACAGGACCTTCCCACCCAGTCCCACCCCGCTCCTGGACCACTGTGGGAGCTGGGAGGAGCCCAGGAGCTGGTCTGGTTCCTTACTAGGATGCAGAGTCGTTGAGCTGGTATTCCCTGGATCTGCTGAAGCAGGCCTGCACTCCAGGGTCTCTCCAGAGGCGTTTGATGACTCCAGCCAGCTCTGCTGTCATCATCCCCTCCTCAGCACTGCCAGCCAGCACGAACAGCTGCCGGGCATCGTCCTGCAGACAGAACACATCTGAGACAGCACCCACACCTTCCCACCCAGCAACACCTCTGCACTCATTAATCACTGCTCTCATTCATCACAGACCACTCCATCCAGCTTTCTCCCAAAAGTCATGGAATTGTTTACCTTGTGCAGCCAGAGAGGGAATTTTTGGGGGAGAAGCTCCAGGCTGGGTGGTGAAATGCCCTGATCAGGGATGGCCACAGCACCTCCATCCCCACCACAACCATGGGATTTCAGTCATTTGGTGCCATTTTTCAAGAAAAGGTGGGAATGCTGATGTCTGCTACTACAGACCAATGAACTGACCTAGAGGTTTTACTTGGAAAACCTTTGTTGGTGTGGCACAGCACTGGGAAAAGGGAAAAAAGTGAGTTCTGAGAGGGACCAAAGCTTTGAGGATTTGTCTTTTGCTGCCAGAGTTGTTGGAAGTGAAGGAGACTGATTCCTTAATAAAACAATTCACCAGGAGATGGAATGGACTGATGGGGATCTGAGCATGAAAAATCCCCCTGAGAAGCCAGAGCAGGATCATGGATTGATCTTGTCCAGGTTATCCAGTGGATGAGGACAGGGAACCCCACACTGCCCTACAGCCCCCTCTGCTTTTATTCCTACCCTGATCAGACCTGTCAGGTCCTTCTGGCACCTGTGAGAGACCTTCCACCACCCCAGCATTCTCCTCCTAACACCAGCTCCTCTCCCCTGGGCCCCAAACCCTGCATGTGCCAAGCTCAGGGTGCTGATCCCAAATCCACCTTATTGAGGTGTTAACAGCCAAATGCAGAGGGACCCCAGCTCTGGATCTCTGGGGGTCACCCCATGGCTCAATGCACTTGGCCTTTTCCTGGGAAAGCAGGGCAAGGTTTTTGCCCCTTGGGTGGTGAAAATTCACAACATTCAGCTCTTGTGAAGCCACCTCAGCATGGGCAGGTAATGAGAAAGGACCTGGATTCAGCATCTTCCCTGTTCCAGCTCCAAGATCCCAGCTCAGCTTCAACAAGCACCAAAAAGGTGGAAGAGAACCCCAGGAAGATTTGATCAGCAGCTGAACGACAGCCTGGGTGAACATGTGAGGGAAGATGTGGCCAGGACTTGGAATCATAAATCCAAAATAAATACCATAAATTCAAACTACCTGGGGCTGGATCAACTGGAGCATGAGGCAGAACAGCCCCAGTGCAGCCCTGTGCTGACAATTCCTTTCTCCAGCACATTTCCAGGAATCCCTAGTTCCTCTTCTGTGCCTTTCCCACCACCACAACCATCAAGGCTTCCTGACTTCCAGCTCAAAGTGCTGGACATAAATACAAGAAACAGGCCAGGGAATGAGCAGAGCAAGAGGGGAGGGGCAAAGCAGGGCCTCAAACCTCCCAAAACTTCAAACTTAAAATTCCCAAAAATTCAAATAATATAGAGAAAGATTTGGGGATTTTTTTTTTGAACATTCAAAAAAATGTTCTTACCCAGAACCTCAGTAAAACATTGATGTTTTGTAATGACAATACACAAAAGCTATGACAGATTTTTTGCTACTTTATCTTGCAAAAAACATATCCTGGCCTGGAATTAAATTCCAGGATTCATTAACAAGTTCAGGCTAAAGGAAATAAATGCAATACTCACTGCTCTGGCAACTTCCCCAAAGTCTATCTTTAGCCTCCCCATGGCTCTGATGATGGCAATGATGGATTGGATGGTGTTGCTGTACACAACCACTTTGTACTGTTTGCATTCCTCCTCTGAGTAGCCATCCTCATGGATAATCCTGGAAGGAAACCAGCTCATTATTCCCAAGCCAAACCAGAAGGGCACCACACATTTTTTATCCCACAAAAACAAAAGGCTGCAGCCTGCACTCACTTACTTCATCTGCTTCACAATGGTGCTTTTCCCAGACTCTCCAGCACCTGAAAAGCACAAAAACCATCCAGTTAACCACATGAAACTGAAAGGAAAAGCAGGATGTGCTTTTTCCAGTTCCCACTGAGAAGTGGATGGGGTCTGGAGTAGGAAATTCCTTGTGCATTGCTGCTGGTAGTAGAGTTCCACCAGACTGTCCTGGCACATCCTTCCTGGATTTTATTTACAGATGCCAACAGTCACCATGAGTTCATTGGTTAAAAAACCCTGGAATTTCTCAGTTTCAGAGATCAGCAAGGGCAGCCAGCTGGGAGGCAGGTCTGGAGAGCTGGGATGAGGATTTATCCAACAGAGCAGCTCCCATCCCTCACTCCAGGCCAAGACAGCCAAAGGGCATCAGCACCACATTACTGAGCTGGGCAGGAAAGGCCTTGAACAGCCAGGTGGGAAGAGACCCCTGGCACGGGGTGAAATCCCAGAGCTGCAGGTAAATCTGCACCACGGGGAGAAATCCCAGAGCTGCAGGAACATCTGCACCACAGGGTGAAATCCCAGAGCAGCAGGTAAATCTGCACCACGGGGTGAAATCCCAGAGCAGCAGGAACATCTGCACCACGGGGTGAAATCCCAGAGCTGCAGGTACATCTGCACCACGGGGTGAAATCCCAGAGCAGCAGGAACATCTGCACCACGGGGTGAAATCCCAGAGCTGCAGGAACATCTGCACCACGAGGAGAAATCCCAGAGCTGCAGGAACATCTGCACCACGGGGTGAAATCCCAGAGCAGCAGGAACATCTGCACCACGGGGTGAAATCCCAGAGCTGCAGGAACATCTGCACCACGGGGTGAAATCCCAGAGCTGCAGGAACATCTGCACCATGGGGTGAAATCCCAGAGCTGCAGGAACATCTGCACCACAGGGTGAAATCCCAGAGTAGCAGGAACATCTGCACCATGGGGTGAAATCCCAGAGCTGCAGGTACATCTGCACCACGGGGTGAAATCCCAGAGCAGCAGGAACATCTGCACCACGGGGTGAAATCCCAGAGCTGCAGGTAAATCTGCACCCCAACAGCCTTCCTTTGGTCAAGGAATGCCAAGAACACCTGGTTAAAAAACCTCTGCAGGGCTGGGGGGCCAATTATCCCTGGTGGGGGTCAATTATGCCTAGACAGGGGTCAGTTATCCCTGGGGGAGGCCAGTTATCTCTGGGAGGGGGTCAGTTAACCCTGAGTGAGGTCAGTTAACCCTAAGGGTGGGTCAGTTAACCCTGGGAGTGGTTAAGTTATCCCTGAAGGAAGTCAGTTATCCCTGGGAGTGGGTCAGTCAACCCCACACAGGGGTCAGTTATCCCTGGTGGGGGTCAGTTATGCCTAGACAGGGGTCAGTTATCCCTGGGGGAGGCCAGTTATCTCTGGGAGGGGGTCAATTATCCCTGAGGGTGGATCAGTTAACCCCAGACAGGGGTCAGTTATCCCTGGTGGGGGTCAGTTATCCCTGCAGGTGGGTCAGTTAACCCTGGGAGTGGTTAAGTTATCCCTAGGAGTGGGTCAGTTATCCCCAGACAGGGGTCACTTATCCCTGAGGAAGGTCAGTTATCCCTGGGAGTGGGTCAGTTATCCCCAGACAGGGGTCAGTCAACCCCAGACAGGGGTCAGTTATCCCTGGTGGGGGTCAGTTATCCCCAGACAGGGGTCAGTCAACCCCAGACAGGGGTCAGTTATCCCTGGGGGAGGCCAGTTATCTCTGGGAGGGGGTCAATTATCCCTGAGGGTGGATGAGTTAACCCCAGACAGGGGTCAGTTATCCCTGGTGGGGGTCAGTTATCCCTGCAGGTGGGTCAGTTAACCCTGAGGGTGGGTCAGTTAACCCTGGGAGTGGTTAAGTTATCCCTGGGAGTGGGTCAGTTATCCCCAGACAGGGGTCACTTATCCCTGAGGAAGGTCAGTTATCCCTGGTGGGGGTCAGTAATCCCTGGGGTTGGGTCAGTTAACCCTTGCAGAAGGGGCATTTATCCTGGGGAGGTAAATTCCCCCTTGAAACAAGGTCAGTTATTCCTGACTGCAAAACCCAGCAAGTTCCCTGGTTTTCCTGGTTTTTTTGTCCCAGAGCACTCCCAAACCAAGTCCCTCCTGCATGGCTCAGGGCAGTGGACACAGGGATTGCAAACATCAGCTCTCCTGGTTTGTGGAGCTCAGCAGAGCTGCCCCACATGCCTGTCCCAGCCAGGAGTGTGCCAAAGGCAGGCATGGTGCTCCTGAGGTCAGCAGAACTCCAGGACTTCACCTCGTGTGGCTGCAGAAGCTCAGCTCAGCTGGCTCTGCACTGCCTGAGGGCTCCTTGGCCTCCAGACTCCCCCAGCTGCAGAGCTGGGCTGGCTCTAGGCAAGGAATGATGCTGGACCTGCTTGGATTGGGACAGATGACTCAGGTGAGCCTGGATGGAATAAATCACCCACAGAATTCCAGGATGGTTTGGGTTGGAAGGGTCTTTAAATCCCATCCTATTCCATCTCCTGCTTACAGGCAGGGACACCTTCACTGTCCCAGTTTGCTCCAAGCCCTGTCCAGCCTGGCCTTGGACACTCCCAGGAATGGAGCAGCCTCAGTTGCTCTGGGCAAACTGTGCCAGGGCCTGCCCACCCTCCCAGGGAACAATTCCTTCCCAATATCCCATCCATCCCTGCTCCTTGTCAGTGGGAAGCCATTCCCTGTGTCCTGTCACTCCAGGCCTTTGTCCAAAGTTCCTCTCCAGCTCTCCTGAAGCCCCTTTAGATCCCAGGTCTCCCTGATCCTTCCCCTCTCCAGGGTGAACATTCCCAGCTCTCCCAGAGCAGCTCAGTGTTTGTGGTCAGGTGTGAAAACATTAACACTCTGTGGACTCAGCACTTCCACCCTGGGAGAAAACAAATCCTTATTTTTATTTCCCACACCCACCCTCCACATTCCCAGGACCCAAGTGCTGGGATTCCAAATCTCTGGTGTCCCCAAAGAGGCCCAAATCCAGACTGAGAAGGGATTTTTGACATGACCTGTCTGCTTTTGCCTTCTCAGCATCATTTGCTGCTGTTTCCTCTTTAGATTATCCCAAAATAATCTCCCACCACAGCCAAGCTGTTCTACCTGTCACCAACCCCATCAGATCCAGCCCTGCCAATACAGCACTAATTCCAACCAGATTCCTTTAACCCCTTCCCTTCTCTTCCCCTCTCAACCCCAAACTCTGCCTGGCAGAGCAGGAATTCCCCTCTCCAGGGTTACTCACACCTTACTTCAGAGGGGAAAGCAGGAACCCACATCCTCTGAACTGTCTCCTCACCAACACACTGGCCCAGACTGGCTCCTCAGCCATGGCCAAGCAGTGAGCTGTTATTCCTAAAGAAGTTTTTCCTGTTGTTCCAGTTGTCTCTCTCAGGCAAGAGCCACCCAGACAAGGCTCCTCATTAACACTCACTGAGAAACATCTCCCCTGCAGCTGCAGCTCCTGCTGGCATGGCCCAGGAGATGGGCAGTGCCAGGGGAAAAGGGATGAACACTGCCCATGTCCAGGCTGGCACAGAGGAACAGCTTCCTGCTGACAAAAGGAGGATTAGATGGGATACTGGGAAGAAATTCCTAGAGGATGGTGAGACCCTGGCACAGCTTTCCCAGAGAAGCTGTGGCTCCCTCATCCCTGGAAGCAATCAAGTTCACTGGAAGGTGTCTCTGCCCATGGCAGGGAGTGAGATGAGCTTGAAGGTCCCTTCCCACCCAAACAATCCTGGATTCCATGATTCTGGAGCCAGGCTGGGAGAGCTGCTGGTGTCCAGCCTGGAGAAGGCTCTGGGGAGACCTTAGAGCCCTTTCCAGGGCCTAAAGGGGATCCAGGAGAGCTGGAGAGGAGCTTTGGACAAGGACCTGGAAGGACAGGATGAGGAGGGATGGATTCCCACTGCCAGAGGACAGGGATGGATGGGATGTTGGGAAGGAATTGTTCCCTGGGAGGGTGAGGAGGCCCTGGCACAGGGTGCCCAGAGCAGCTGGGGCTGCCCCTGGGTCCCTGGAAGTGTCTGAGGCCAGGCTGGGCAGAGCTTGGAGCACCCTGGGATGGCAGAAGGTGTCCCTGCCATGGCAGGGGGGTGGAATGTGATGCCTGGAAGGTTCTCTCACTCCACTCCAGCCAATCATTCCCATTTTACTCTTCCTTTCTGGATCTAATTTCAACATCTCTAGGTCTCACTCCTGTCCTTTGATGTGTCTCTAAACACTTGCAGATGCTCACACCAGACAAAGCTGCTATTCCCCTTTTCCAGCCCACTGAAAGGGTTTGCCTGAAGGGATCCACATTGGACAAACTCAGGAGCTTTTATCCTGCACCCTTCATTCAACCTCTGGAGACTTCCATGTGCTGTTTATACCCAGTGTGGTTGAACCCTTCAGCAGGGGAATGACAAAAGGGAGTTTGAATGCTACTAAAACACTGCTGCAGCCTGCAGCAAACTGATGCTCCACTCTAGAAATTCCCATCAAGAGTGGATGGAGTTACACTGGAGCTCTCACAGATTCCTCAGGCAAAGCCTTCAACTCTGGGGCCTTAGGCAGGGACTAGATGGGGAGCCAGGAAGACCTTAAAGTTCAGGAGATATGAGAATGGATTCAAACCCATGGAAACCAGGGTGTTCATGGGACATTTCTGGCTGTCTAAGGAGACGCAAACCTTTCTCCTCTGCTCCCATGAGCACAGCCAGGCAGGGATCACATTCTGCACAAGAAACCAGGGCTGAGCTCAGCGTGAATGTCATAACCCCATGGAAAACCTGCTTCAGAAGCCTTAACTTCCCTTTTCCCAAAAAGCAGGGAGGAGCCTCTTCATCCCATCCTGGACACAAAGAGCAGCTCATCTGTTACAGGGATTGTCCCATTCCAGGGATACACTGGGCAAGAATTCCACAGTGTCCCTGTCCCCAGTGCATCCTTCCACAAGGGATCAACCATTCCCTCTGGAAACCAGATGGAGCCAGGAGGCATCACAGCTTCTGAAAACCCCCACACCTCACCCTGCAACACGCCAGACCATGCCTGGGACATCCCAATAACATCCCAATAACCATCCCAATAACCATCCCAATAACATCCCAATAACATCCCAACAACCATCCCAATAACCATCCCAATAACCATCCCAATAACCATCCCAGTAATATCCCAAAAACATCTCAGTGACACCACAAGTTCTTAGGGAAAAGTTCAGCATGTAAGTGCTGGAATTCCATCTCCAAGGGTGGCAATCCCTGTACCCGTTCCTACAGCCAGATCCCACAGCCAGATCCCACAGCCAGATCCCAGAGCCAGATCCCTTCTCCCTCCTGAGCAGGAGCAAACTGGAGCAGCTTTCCAGCTGTATCAGTGCTGGCCCTGGGAAAGCCAAGGATACACAGGGAGGAAATGATCATCCAACCATTTCCCCCAAGAAAGCCAGAGGATTTCCTGGAGCAGCAGATGGCAAACAACTTGGCATGGCCATGTGCTGGAGATTACAGGGAAAAGAGCAACAAACACAGCTTGGGCTGGGAATTCCAAGAGAGGAATTCCACACAACCCTAGATTTTTGCTTTAGAAATTCTCCAAGGAGGTAGGTCAGACTCCCTACATCTTCCAGACATAAGTATCCAGTTTCCTGCTGCAGAAGGTCCTAAAAGTCCTGTTTTCAGTGGTGTTTTTCCCTGAAGTTGTATCAAAACTGCATTAAACTGCACTTCAGGAAAGGAATTCCACACACATAATTAAGGGGAAAAGCCCTGGAACATCTGCAAGTTTCTGAAGAGAAACCAGGTCAGTGGTGAAACAAATCCTTCCAGGGACGGAACAGGGATGCACCGGAAAATCCATTAAAGTACAAATGAGGAAGATAAAACTGACACAGGCATGTGGCTCAGACTTCCAGCAACAGCCAGCTCAGAAACTCTGCAGGGATTTGGCAGGAACTCCACTAGCACACTCACAGTCCTTGTGAGCTCCCAGATCCAGGGGTATTTCCCAGTGAACAGCTCAGGAATAACCCCAGGAGCTCACCTGGAGCTCCAGGTGTGAGTTACAGACCTGGGAATGTGACAGGACCCTCCAGATGAGGACAGGCTGGGAGCAATGCTGGATCACCTGGCTGTGGTTACAGTTCCAAATCCCAAACAGAACCAGCTCCCCTCAGACAGGCCCAAACAACAGCTCAACCAAGCTGGGAGGAGTCCAAAAATATCCAATGGCTTGAGAGCCACTGGAAATGTGGAACAGGAGCTTTTCAAATCACCCTAAATCCCAATGGGCATCTCCCTGATAAACACATTTTCTTAATTTAACACTCATCCCACCCCACAAGGAACATGGACACCTCTCCTCACCCACCAAGACCCTGCTAAGCTTTCCACAGCCCTGCATTCCTGAATTGTATTCCATGAGGAATATCTCCCCAGCAGCCTCCAGCATCCCATGGACCTGAGCAGCCACAGCCAAGCTGAAATATCAAATCCTCATCCTCTTCCCCACTTCCCTCCTTCCAACCTCATCATGTGGAATGCAGATCCCAGCATCCTGACCTTCCTAGTGCTGCCATCCCTGGTAACACAGATCCCACATTCCCTTCCTGAGGGTTTTTATTTCAATGGACACTTAGAAAACTCTTGGATACCACAGAATCACATGCAGCAAGAGAACTGCACTGGGAATCAGGAGAAAGGGAAAAACACCAGGGAAAGGAGCAGCAGTGTTGTACCTCCAGGCTTGAAAAAAAAACCAGCTATTGTTGGAAAAGTCAACAGGAACCAGGAGAGATTAGGCTGACACTCCCAGTTCCACAAGAATGATGGGAAAAACAATATATTCAAATAAAACAGGGCACATGGGCTGGCCATAGCCTCACTGCAGAGGGAGCAGCAGCCAATGGCACAGGATAAACCACTGGAGGCTGTCACTGCCTGCAGAGGAGAAAAAAGGGAAGGCTTGGGTAAGGAATGGGACATTGAAAACAGGAGCAGCACTGACCCTGGGATCACAGCAGTGAAATTCCAAACACTGCTGGGCTGAAGCTGATGAGGCTTTTCTCACCAAAAGGTACCTGGGACATGCACAGAAGAGCAGCAGCCCTGATGGAAGATTCAGAATCAAAGAAGGAATCCTGCACTGGTTTGGGTTGGAAAGGACCTTAAATCCCACCCAATCCACTCCCTGCCATGGGCAGGGACATCTTCACTGTCCCAGGCTGCTCCCAGCCCTGTCCAGCCTGGCCTTGGGCACTGCCAGGGATCCAGGGGCAGCCACAGCTGCTCTGGGCACCCTGTGCCAGGGCCTGCCCACCCTCACAGGGAACAATTCCTTCCCAATATCCCATCCACCCCTGCTCTCTAGCAGTGGAAGCCATTCCCTATGTTCTGTCCCTCCATCCCTTGTTCAAAGTCCCTCTCCAGCTCTCCTGGAGCCCCTTTAGGCACAGTAAGGAGCTCTAAGATCTCCCTGGTGCCTTCTCTTCTCCGGGCTGAGCATTCCCAGCTCTCCCAGTCTCTCTCCAGAACAGAGGGATTTTCCTTTTTGCCTTGAAACTATTAGAGCCTCAACCCTGTTTTAACAAAACAATTACTTTAAAGCTTAGAAACATCCTATGACTACTCAGAAGGTTGAAATATCTCCAGGAATTCTGCACCATTCTTAGGAACCATCAGGCTGGAGGAAGCTGTCCCTGTTCCCTACAGACCTGAGTGATCACTGAGTCACCAGGAACCTCCAGCAGACCCAGATACCTCCAAGATCAGAGAAACAGCAGCTCCCTGCAGCTTCCCCAGCAGGATTCCTACAGCAGATCCCACAAGGATGGACACTTGGAGCAGCAGCCACTGCTGGGACAACATCCAGAGACCAACACACCATCACAGAAATTCCTAACAAGTTGGTGAAAGCCACAAACCAGCAGCAAACACCCTCTGCTGCACCCGTGAAAGTGTCCAAGGCCAGGCTGGATGGGGCTTGGAGCATCCTGGGCTAGTGGAAGGTGCCTCTGCCCATGGCAGGGGATGGAACGGGGTAAGCTTTAAAATTCCTTCCAGCCCAAACCATCCTGGGATTCTATAAGCACAGAGCTGAGTTTTGAGTTTGTTTTCCCAGCTCTTTGATCTCCCCCAGGAGTGTTTTGAAGGAGTTATGGCTGCTGTTGAGCAGCGTGGCTGGAGACCCCCATGGAGAGAGGCCTTGTGTGGCTCTTGGCTGAACATCAAACCACCTCCTGCAGCCTCCTGGGCACCCACAGCTCCCCATCCCCACACAGCATTACAGATTCATGGAAAGGTTTGGGTTGGGAGGGGCTGTAAAGCTCTTCCCATTCCACCCCTGCCATGGGACACCTTCCACTACCCCAGGTTGCTCTGAGCCCCCTCCAACCTGGCCTTGGGCACTGCCAGGGGTGGAGACCTTGGAAGCCCTTCCAGAGCCTAAATGGGCTCCAGGAGAGCTGGGGAGGGACTTTGGATAAGGGATGGAGGGACAGGACACAGGGAGTGGTTTCCCACTGCCAGAGGGCAGGGGTGGATGGGATATTGGGAAGGAATTGTTCCCTGTGAGGGTGGGCAGGCCCTGGCACAGGTGCCCAGAGCAGCTGTGGCTGCCCCTGGATCCCTGGCAGTGTCCAAGGCCAGGCTGGACAGAGCTTGGAGCAGCCTGGGACAGTGGAAGTGTCCCTGCTCATGGAATGAGATGAGCCTTAATGTCCATTCCAACCCAACCCATTTCAGGATTTCATGATAAATGGATGTGCTGGGAGATATGGGATAAAGAGGCCAAGCCTGGTGTCTTTGGATCCCAGTCTGGGGGGTGACAGCAGAGAAACAGCCAAGCAAGGCCTGTAAAACAGGAGCTGGATGATAAAACAACAGATAACTTGGAAAGAGAGGGAACAGTGGGAAGACCTGGGCTTGGAAAAGCTATTTCTTAGTTTTCCTGATTATCAACAGTCACCTTGCGCTGGGCCTGTTTTTAGAAGTCAAACACCCTCTGAATTTCCTGCAGGAACAACAATCCTGAGCTGTTCCAAACATGCAGCTGGGCTCCCCTGCCCTGCAGCTCCTGCTGAGGGATAAGCTCATCCCCAAACACCAGGAGCTTGCAGGGATGGAGACCCAAAGCACAGAGCTGCAGGGGCCAAGGCTGTGTCCAGCACTCGGTGTTTGTTTCTAAAGCTGACCCAGGCAGCCCCACCCCGGTAACCAGAGAAGGTTAAAGGATGCACTCAAGTGACCAAACACCAACTGGGAAAACATGAAACAAGAGCCAGGCATCGGATCCCCAGGAACAAAGGAGACAGCACAGGGATCACCACAAAGAGCATGCTGGAAAAATAATCAGCATCTGCCCCTCACTGCAGCTCCAAACCCCAGCTAAGGCATGAATTCCATTTTTCCTTCCCACTTCTGCAGGGAACAAGTGCTGCATCCCAGGAGGTGCAGGCACAGCTCTGCTCACTCCAAACTTCCAGAAGATTAGATCCATGATCTAATTAAAAAATTCCTCTTTACAGCTCCCTCTGCTCTTCTGAGAAAAGTTATTTCAATGCTCTGCCTCAGAATTTAATGAAACTTGAATCATATCCAGAGGGCTCTTGGAGCATAGATGGAATCACAATTCCTCAAGCAAGCTGTCTGCTGGAAGTTATCCATCCCCAAATCCCAGTGCTGGGCATGGACACTCACCCTGGTGTCCTGACAAGAGTACATGATGTACACACAACACAGGGGGCAGAAGAATTCCCATCCCACAGCTGGAAAATGGCACTGTGCAGAAAACAGGGCATCTGACCCTGGTGGAATAAATTGTCTTTTCCAGGACATTAAATAAATCATGGCTGATTCCTGAAAAACTCAAGGGCTTCAGGCACTCTGGAGATAAGGAGCATTTTTGCCTGCCCTGTCTCTGGCTTTGGTGGGAAAAGGGCAGAACAGAAAATCAAAGGGAAGGCACACAGAGACCTCATGGAAAGGTGGGAGAACATGGGAGGAAGCTGCAGCTCCCACAGCTGGGGACAGGGAAATCCCAGCCTCCAGTGCAGCTGTGCAGAGATCTCCAAGGAGCTCAAAGCCCAGAGAAGAGCTGGATCTCCAAAGAGATCTGATCTGTTGTCACATTAATTATAATCATGGAATCATTGAGGTTGGAAAAGCCCTCTGAGATCCAGTCCAACCATATCCCAGCACTGCCATGTCCACCCCTAATCCATGTCCCAGGTGCCACATCCACATCTTTTTTGAGCATTTCCAGGGATGGAGACTCTACCACTGCCCTGGGCAGCCCCTGCCAGGGCTGGACAACCTTTGACAAATGCAGAAATTCCCCTGATATCCAACCCAAACCTTCCCTGCTGCAATCTGGCCTGAGGCAGGTCCTTGTGAGCCCTGTGAGGAGAATCCTCCCATGGCCATGAGTCACCAGGAACCTCCAGCAGACCCAGATACCTTCAAGATCAGAGAAACAGCAGCTCCCTGCAGCTTCCCCAGCAGGATTCCTACAGCAGATCCCACAAGTAATTATTGTTCCATGCTGGAATGCCACCAGCAGCTCTGCTGGCATTGGCACTGGCATGGTTGGAGTGATGGCACCAGTGGAGTCACTCTCTGGAACAGCAGCTGAAGCCCTGGGGAGGCTGGGAGCAAGCTGGGAATGGCCCAGGAGCCCCCAGCCCCATTTTTTTTTCCTCCCATTTGCCCCCAGGAAAGGCTCTCAGCAGGCACACCCAGGGTTCTGCTGGGGGCAAACCTGGCACATTTTCCCAGCCAAATGGAGGAGGGTGCTGGAGCAGCAGCCACTGCTGGGACAACATCTGGAGACCAACACCCAGCACAGAGCTTCCATCCCAAGGGCATCCAGCAGCTCCAGAGCTGAGCAGCAGCCAGGTCTGACCCCCAGATGGATCCTCTGCAACAGGGATCCAAGGCACAGCTGCTGAGCTCCAAAAGCCACTTCAATTAACAACATCATTAACTGCAGCACCAGCTCTGCCTGGGTTTGCATGCCCAGAAAACACTTTGCTACCTTAAACCAAAACAGAAGTGAAACAGTGCTGAGGAAGCCTTGGGGAATTCAGGAAAGAAAAAAGGTTGGAAAAATCAGTGTCAGGAAAAAGCTGAGGGCTCCTGGAGTAGTGGAGGAGGGTGAATTATGCAAATTAAGGTTATTTTAAAACAAACTCATGCTTTTAATTGTTTTTGCATTAATTAGCAGCACCACTTCAACATAATTACAGGGCATATCCACACTCAGGGAAGCTGTCCAGGCTGGATAAAGGGTGTTTTGGGCAAAAACAGTCCAACATTGGTGCATCCACAGAACCAGAGCCACAAAACCATCATTTCCACAGGGATTTGGGAATGGGACAGCTCTGGAACCCAGCTTCACCCCTCAGGGTCACACAGACCCCTGAACAACACAGCAGAGCTTGGCAAAGGCACTGCAAGCAGAGTGGAGGATCTGGGTTTGCTCCCACCCAGCAGGAAGAGCCCCAGCACCCTCCTCCATTTGGCTGGGAAAATGTGCCAGGTTTGCCCCCAGCAGAACCCTGGGTGTGCCTGCTGAGGAGCCTTTCCTGGGGGCAAATGGGAGGAGAAAAATGGGGCTGGGGGCTCCTGGGCCATTCCCAGCTTGCTCCCAGCCTCCCCAGGGCTTCAGCTGCTGTTCCAGAGAGTGACTCCACTGCTGCCATCACTCCAACCACGCCAGTGCCAATGCCAGCAGAGCTGCTGGTGGCATTCCAGCATGGAACAATAATTGTGGGATCTGCTGTAGGAATCCTGCTGGGGAAGCTGCAGGGAGCTGCTGTTTCCCTGATCTGGAAGGTATCTGGGTCTGCTGGAGGTTCCTGGTGACTCATGGCCATGGGAGGATTCTCCTCACAGGGCTCACAAGGACCTGCCTCAGGCCAGATTGCAGCAGGGAAGGTTTGGGTTGGATATCAGGGGAATTTCTGCATTTGTCAAAGGTTGTCCAGCCCTGGCAGGGGCTGCCCAGGGCAGTGGTAGAGTCTCCATCCCTGGAAATGCTCAAAAATGTGTGGATGTGGCACCTGGGACATGGATTAGGGGTGGACATGGCAGTGCTGGGATATGGTTGGACTGGATCTCAGAGGGCTTTTCCAACCTCAACGACTCCATGATTGTAATTAATGTGACAACAGGTCAGACCTGGCTGCTCCTCAGCTCTGGAGCTGCTGGATGCCCTTGGGATGGAAGCTCTGTGCTGGGTGTTGGTCTCCAGATGTTGTCCCAGCAGTGGCTGCTGCTCCAGCACCCTCCTCCACTTGGCTGGGAAAATGTGCCAGGTTTGCCCCCAGCAGAACCCTGGGTGTGCCTGCTGAGAGCCTTTCCTGGGGGCAAATGGGAGGAGAAAAATGGGGCTGGGGGCTCCTGGGCCATTCCCAGCTTGCTCCCAGCCTCCCCAGGGCTTCAGCTGCTGTTCCAGAGAGTGACTCCACTGTTGCCATCACTCCAACCATGCCAGTGCCAATGCCAGCAGAGCTGCTGGTGGCATTCCAGCATGGAACAATAATTACATCCCACAGGGTTGTAACAACCAGGGTCAGTCATTATTCAATGCTCAGGTTTCATTTGTTTTATAAAATATCCCCAGAACTTAGAATTGCTCAACAAATTCAGAGTTGTGAAAGGGAAACACAACAGAGGGATTGAAATCCCTGAGGAGAGGCTCCAGGATTAATTTTACCCCAGCAATCCTGCAGTTATCCTGGTGCTGGGGCAACTTCCTCCAGCATCTGAGCCCTCTCCCAGGTGGAAGGTGCTGGAAAAGTCAAGCCAAAGCTCCCAGAAGAAGCGAACACAACTGGAATTCTCTCTCCTTCCTCCCCTGCTCAAGAGAAGATGAGGGTTATGGAGGAGAGAAAGGGGAACACACCCAAACTGTGATTTGGGGATTTCTGACTTTCTGTCCTCTCCCAAATCTCCTGATTTTTGGGGTGTTTGACTTCCTTTCCTCTCCTCAGATCCTCTACTTCTGTTTGTATTTTTACTTTCCCTTTTCTCCCCAAATCTCCAAATTTTCAGTGTCTTTACCTTCCCCTCTCTTTTCTCTTCCTAAACCTCCTGATTTCAGGTGTATTTTACTTCTTCTCCTCCCCACATATCTCCTGATTTTCACGTGTATTTAGTTCCTCTTCCAAACCTCCCGATTTGGGCTGTATTTCACTTCTCCTCTCCCAAATTTCACTGTATTTGCATTTTCCCCCTCTCCTCTTCCAACCCTCCAGATTCTGGGTCCATCCCAGCCTCCTCACACCCCAGCTGGGAAGGATCCAGCTCCCTCTGCACAGGCACAGCCCCTTCCCTGCTCATCACAACTCTGCACATCTCAAACTGGGGCAGCTCTTTTCATGGAGCTGGGAAGGATGTGAGGACTCCAAACTTCAGGAAAAATCCTTTTTTTTTTCTACCAACCCTCTCTGAGAGGGGCAGAAACCACTCAGGGAATTACAGGAGACCCTGCAGATCCTGACAGTTTTATGAGGGATAAAAAACCCTTCCTCAAACAGTGGAAAAATCCTCATGGACTTTTCCATCTCCTTCTCTCAGCGAAAGGATGGTCCCACTGCAGATAATTTCTGAGAATCAAGAAGGATGTGTGTGGGGAGACTCCAGCATTTTCTGGTATCCCCAGGAATTACCACACTCAGCTTTAAAACCAGGAAATACCTGAGAGATTTGCAAGAGACAGCCAGGTACAAACCTGACCTGGGATCAGGTAGATGGAGAGGGAGGTCCAGATCAATGCTCCAATTGCTCCTAAAAAGCTCCTCACCTGCACACACACCACAAAGTGCAGGAATTTTCCTGCCATCCAAAGCCAACAGCGACCCAAAATCAGCTGCTGCTCTGAGTTCTAAAGCCTCACCTGGTTTTTAACACATTCCAGCTGGTGACTGTATGATTTTTGGGATACTCCCCCCTCATTCCATGTTTGCTGATAAGACCAATCTCAGCCTCAAAGCCTTGGGTGCTTTGGAAAAAATGTCATACAAAAATATGAGGAAAGAATTATTCCATTCCAGGGAATGTGCAAGTGTTGCTTATTAACACCAAAACAAACACCTGGAGAACAAAGGATTCTCCTGACACACAGCCAAGAGCTTTTTCATGGACACACCGAGTACAAAGCTCAGAGCAGCTCCTGCAGGGAGTGAAGAAAAAGGGCTAAATGGGAAAGAAAAGGATTCCTGGAGCAGGATGGTTCCTTCACACATCCTGCTCTAACAGGACCCACTCAGTGCTGCTGTTCAGATCCTCACAGACTCCATCTGTCTCCTCCGAGACAGAAAAATCAGGATAACCAAAAATACATACCCAGACCTTGAAAAGAGAAATCAGCATGAGCAGATGGTTCATCAGCCCCAAGTGGTGCTCAGAAAATTGTGAGGACTTGAACAGAACTCCAGAGTCCTACACGGGTTTGGGTTAGAAGCTCATCCCAGTCCATCCCCTGCCATGTGCAGGGACACTTTTCCACTATCCCAGGGTGCTCCAAGCCCTGTCCAACCTGGCCTGGGACACTCCCAGGGACCCAGGGGGAGCCACAGCTGCTCTGGGTACCCTGTGCCAGGGCATCCCCACCCTCACAAGGAGGGATTTCTCCCCAGTATCCAGTTTCTCCCTGGTATCTCATCTCAATCTGCTCCCCAGCCTTCAGAGAGGGCAGCTTGTGCCTCCTCTGAGCTCCCATCATCACTTCCAAGAACTCCAAAACACAGACCAAACACAGCAAAACTCTGCTAAAGGGGAAATCCTTTTTACCGTTTTGCCCCCTCTTCCCGACTGGGAATTTCATTCCAGCCCCAGCATTCCCTCCCTTCCATGCTGGGACCCAGGGGTGAGCCGTGCCTCTGCCAGGCTTGGCCCAGTCCCACTCGGGAGGGAGCAGGGAATTCCATGGGGACACGGAGGGGACATTTCATGGGGACACGGAGGGGACATTCCATGGGGACACGGAGGTGACATTCCACCGGGAAAAGCCCATGGGCCGGGTCCCAGGACAGCCCAGAACACCCTCGCCCCCACTAGGATGGGATAAGCCGTGCCCTCTCCCTCGGAAGGGGACCAGGGCACCCTCGGGACCCCCCTCAGAGCCCGGGGATCCCTCGGGAACCTCCTCAGTCCTGCCAAGGATCCCGAGGGATCTGCCTCAGCCCTGCCAAGGATCCCGAGGGATCCGCCTCAGCCCATCCAGGGACCCTCGGGAATCTCTTCAGGGCCCCCCGGGGAACCCTCGGGATTCACCTCAGCCCTGCAAGAATCCCTCAGGACACTCCTCAGCTCCCACAGGGATCCCTTGGGACCTCATGAGCCCTCCCAAGGATCCCTCGGAAACCACCTCAGCCTCCACGGGGATCCCTCAGGTTCCACCTCAGCCCATCCAGGGACCTCTCGGGAATCTCTCCGGCTCCCCCGGGAATCCCTCGGGATCCACCTCAGCCCCCGCAGGGATCCCTCGGGACCTCCTGAGCCCTGCCAAGGATCCCTCGGGATCCACCTCAGCCCATCCAGGGATCCCTCGGAACCGTCCTCAGCCCTGCCGAGGATCCCTCGGGAATCTTTTCAGCTCCCCCAGGGATCCCTCGGGATCCACCTCAGCTCCCCCGGGGATCCCTCGGGACCTCCTCAGCCCCCACAGGGATCCCTCGGGAATCTCTTCAGCTCCCCCAGGGATCCCTCGGGATCCACCTCAGCCCCCACAGGGATCCCTCGGATCCACCTCAGCCCCCACAGGGATCCCCTCACTTCTCCATTCCCAAACTCCTTCCTGAGGGCGGAGCCCCCCCTTTGCCCCTCCAGAGCCCAGTAGGCCGCGTTCCGCTCTCCCCCCGGCCCCTCCTCACCGAGCAGCAGCAGCTTCACCTCCTTGGCCGCCTTCTCGCCGTCTTCCCGCAGGTTGCGGTCGATCATTTTACTCCTCTCCACCGCCGCCTTATCCTCGGCGCTCAGCGTGCACCCCATGGCGGCGGCGGGGGCGGCCGGGCGGCCGAGGGCGGGGGGACGGGAACCGGGACCGGGATGGGGCCGGGACCGGGATGGGGCCGGGGCCGGGACCGGGATGGGGCCGGGGCCGGGACCGGGATCGGGGCCGCAGCTGCCTCGGCCCGGGCGGCTCCTGAGGCGGCGCCGGATTTCCGGTCCTGGCCGCGGGGCACGCCGGGAAATGAAGTCCCGCGGGGTGATAGCGCGAGTACTTCCGCCTCGGTAGAGCGGGGCATTATGGGAGGAGTTGTCGCTTTCCGCCACGTTAGAGCGGAGTCTGATGGGGGGGAAAAAAGCGCTTTACTTCCGCCTCGATAGAGCGAGACATGATGGGAAATGCACCACCTCCGGGCTCTCTTTGGCGGGCATGATGGGAGTTGTAGTCCTCCCGGGGGTCAGTGGGGTCCATGGCGGCCCCAGAGCCCCAGCCCGCCCTCATGAGGGGGGGCCAAGCTCCGCACCCCCAGAGGGCTGGGCCTCGGGGAAGGGGAGCTGGTCCCCGAGGCTGAGGAGAGGTTTCAGGGACATGGGGGGATGGAGGGGAGCCCCTCCGTAGGCAGTCCCCCATCCCCGCCCCTCCGTGGCTTAAGAGGGACCACCCCAACTGGAGAGGCCCCAAACACGAGCCCCCCACTCCCATCCCCTGGCCCATAACTGGGCCTGTGTCTCCATCTGCTGCCCCCCGGCCGCGGTGGTGCCTCGAGACCCCCGATTCCCTCAGTGGCGGCTGTGCTGACTGCCCACAGCATCAGCCCAACCAGGGTGGTGGGACCCCCCCCTCACCTGTGATGGCAGCAATGGGGACCCCCCATACCCCGATGAGCGCAGTGGGACCCTCAGTGTCCCACGGCAGTAAGGACCCTACACACATCAGCGAGAGTCGTAGGACCCCCAATCCCCCGCTGTGGTGACAGAGACCCCTCCAAACCTCAACGAGTGCTGTTGGACCCTCACTCCCTCACAGCAGTGAGAATCACTCCCACTCCAGCAAGTGCCACGGGACCCCCAACTCTCCATGGCTGCAGCGAGGAGCCCCCAACCCATCACCCCAGTGGACCTTGTGGGCCCCCCAAATCCCCATGGCTGCAGTGAGGACCCCCCACCCTCCATGCCCAGTAAGCATTTTGGGACCTCCAGCCCTCCATGGCGGTGACAAAGCCCTCTCCAACAAGTCACTGTGACCATGTCTCCCCTCAGAGCCACATTTACCCAAACCCCCTCAAACGCTACAGCCCCGCTTTGGCAGAGCCCGCCCCGGGCACGAACACCCCGCTGCCCCCTCCCCACTCCCTGGCCTCGGCCGCCTCCTCCTCGATCTGCCCCGGGATGCGGAAATCCACGGGGGCCAGGTCCCGCTCGGCGTTGGGGGGCTCTGGTGGGCGCCCGGTGCTCTGGAGGAACTGCAGGAAGTTCTCCTCGATGGAGCCCTCGCGGCTCGGCAGCCGCAGGTCCTCCTCCGGCGGCTGCTTGAAGAAGCAGGTGAGGAGCCGGCCGAGCTCGCCGCGGATCTGCCGGTTGAGGCAGCCGTAGAAGAAGTGGTTGGAGGTGAAGCAGCAGAAGCCCAACCAGGTGACCACAGTCTCAGCTGCCGGCCCGACCAAGGGCCGAGTGCTCAGC
>CM019925.1:2153194-2179692 GCA_009764595.1 Geothlypis trichas | reverse complement strand
AGTCCTGGGTTCACCCCTTGTGCTCGGAGGCCTTGTGTGACCCCCCCACGCCGAGCTCCCAGCCCCTCCATGGGGACACGGGGGGGAAATGGGGGCTACCCCGGACCCCCGGGTGCTGCCCACGGGGGCGGGGGTCCCACCCGTGCCCCCCGAGGGAGGGATGCTGTCAGAACGGGGGATGCAGCCGCGGCTCCCCCTCCCCTTCTCACTGCCCGTGCCCCTCTCCCAGAGCCCCGGAGCGATGTCACCGGCTGGGGACCCCCCTCCCACCCCCGGGGGAGTCTCGCCCACCTCCCCGGTATCTCCCCGGTATCTCCCCGGTATCTGCCCATCTTCCCAGGCCGTGCTCCGGCGGGGCTGCTCGGCCGCGGCACCTACCCTGGGGGTCCGCATGGAGCCTGCCCGAGGCCGAGGGTCTCCGCTCCGGCCGGGGGAGGGGTCGGGGCCGGGGGGTGTCCCCGGGGTGGCGGGGGATGCTCGGGGCTGGAGCCACTGCGGCGAGGGCTGCTCTGCACCGCCCGGCTGCTGGGTCCTAGTGCCGCCCGCCGCGCCTCGGTACCCCGGGAACGGCCCCCGAGCCCCGGGGCTGCCGGGCCCGCAATGGGGGGATCGCTGCCCCCCGAACCCTGGCTGAGTCCCCACAGTGGGGGGCGGGGGGTGGGACACCCCCGGGTGCTGCCCCGCGTGTCGCTCCGTGCCTCAGTTTCCCCGTTTGCCTCCGAACGCGATGCGGGCGGCGCTGGGGGGGGAGAGGCCCCTGGCGGAAGGGGAGGGGGAGCTCGGGGGGTGTAGAGAGGAGGTAGTCTGTGGGAAGGGGGGGACGGGGAGATGGGGTGCAGATTCACAGTGGGGTACGGACGGTGCCGGGGGGGCCGCTCAGAGGGGCCGCAGAGCCCCCCCAGCTCTGCCGACCCCCACCCCAGCGCCCTTTCCCTCCCTCCTGGTTTAACAAATGGGATGGGGTCCGTGCCCCTCCCCGCCACGCTCCGCCCCGTGCCTCAGTTTCCCCAGACACGGCCGTTCCTTGCAGGAAGGGCTGCCTGTCTTTTCCATCCCTCCAAAATCCTGCTCGGGATGCGAACTTTGCCGCTGCGGTGCCCTGGCCCCATCCCAAGGGTGCCCGGCTGGGATGCGCGGCCACCAGCTCGCATTCCCGGGATGAGGGTGACAAGTGATCCGTGGGTGACGCGTGTCCCCGCGCCTCACGTGGCCATTGCCAGGCTACGGGCTCCCAAAAATAAATCCACCCAAACCAGATTAGAAACGCCCGACCTCGGATGAACCAGCCCCGGCATTCCGGAGCCCGCGGGCGGCTCCCGGTGGGACCCCGGCCACCAGGAACACCGGGAGAACCGGGAGCACCGGGAACACCGGGAACAGCGAGCTCCCGGTGGGCAGCAGCACGGCAGATCCACGGGGATCCCTCCTGCCCCGGCTCCCGCCTCTATGGGGGAAGGTGAACACGGGAGTGAGTCCTGGTCCATAAAGTGGGGGGACACACGGACCCCCCCCTTTTCCTGGGAGCCCCTGTGGGCACCCTCCCCTTGTGTGGAACACCTGAGGACACCCCACCAGGAAACACCCTGCTCTGGTACCCCTGGGTTACCTGACACTGCTGGCACCCTCACACCCAGTTCCCAAGCATCCCACTATCCCAGCCCCTGGCACCCCAATCCTCAGGCATCCCCCTATCCCAGCACCTTGGGACTCCAGTACCCCAACATCCTGGCACCCCAGTACTCAATACCTTGGCACTCCAATACCCCAGGACATGGCACCCCAATAACCAAACATCCCTGTGCCCCTGAGCAGTGGCACCCCAGCACCTCAGTGCCCTGTCACCCCACTATCCCAGCATCCTGGTGCCCAGCGCCCCAGTCCCAGCCCCTGCCATCCCATTATTTTGGCACCCCAACACCCCAGTCCCGAAACACCCCACTATCCCAGCCCCTGGTATCTCAGCCCCATTATTTTGGCACCCCAATCCTCAAGCATCTCCTATCCTAGCACCTTGGGACCCCAGTACCCCAACATCCTGGCACACCAGTACTCAATACCTTGGCACCCCAGTACCTCAATACCTCAGCACCCTCCATCCCTGTCCCCTAAACCCCATCACCCTGGTACCCCAGTATCCCAGTGCCCTGGCACCCCAGTGCCTCAGCACCCTGGCACCCCAATAATCAAATATCCCAGTGCCCCTGAGCAGTGGCACCCCAGTACCTCAGCGCCCTGTCACACCACTATCCCAGCATCCTGGCACCCAGCACCCCAGTCCCAGCCCCTGGCATCCCATTATTTTGGCACCCCACACCCCAGTTCCCAAGCACCTTGGGCCCTCAGCACCTCAGCATCCCTTCATCCCAGTACCTTGGCACCCCAGTACTTCAGTGTACTGTCCCTCCACTATTCCAGCCCCTGGCATCCCAGTACCCATGCTTTTGGCACCCCAACACCCCAATCCTCAAGCATCCCCCTATCCCAGCACCTTGGGCCCCCAGTACCCCCACATCCTGGCACCTCAGTACCCAATACCTTGGCACCCCAATACCCAGTGTCCTGACACTCAAAGATATGAGCACCGTGGCATCCTAAGACTGCTGTCACCCCAACATCCTGCTACCCCAGCACCCCATTATCCCAGGACCCTGGCACCCCAGCAGTCCAACACCCCAGTGCCCCTGAGCAGTGGTACCCCAGTACCTCATTGTCCTGGCACCCCAGAACCACAGTACTCTGCTCCCCCAAGTACCTCAACATTCTGGCACCCCAGCACCCCAATACTCCAGGCTATCCATCCTCCTGCACCCCAGCCCATGGCACCCCAGCACCCCAATACCATGGGGTACTCATTCCCCAGCCCCTGGCACCCCAGCACCCCAATACCATGGGGTACTCATCCCCCAGCCCCTGGCACCCCAGCTCTCCAATACCATGGGGTACTCATCCCCCAGCCCCTGGCACTCCAGCACCCCAATACCCTGCGGTACTCATCCCCCGAGCCCCTGGCACCCCAGTGCCCCAATACCATGGGGTACTCATCCCCCAGAACTGAAATACCTCAGTAGCCAAATCCTGCAGCACCCTGGCAGCCCAGCACCCAATGTCAGCAACCCAACACCCCGGGGTACCAGTGTCCCTGTACCCATGCCTGGCACCCCGGTACCCCCGTGCTGTCCCCTCTGCAGAGCCCCTGATGGACACGGGGGTTAAGGACGGTCACACCTCTGTGCGTGTGTGACACACACCTATGTGTGTCTGTCTGTATGTCTGTGTGTGTCTGTGTCTGTGTGTCTGTGTGAGCACACACGTGTGAGGGGCACACACGTATCCCTGGGCTGTGCACACGTGTGCCTGTGTGTGTCTGTGTGTCTGTATGTGTGTGTGTGTATCTGTGTGTGCTGACACACGTGTGCTCCCACGTTCCGCAAGCCCCCGGGACCCCTCCTGCTGTCCCCTGGGACACCCAGGCGCCCCCAGGGCCACCCAAAGCCCGGCGTGGCCCGGGGATGTCCGGGTGTGGGTGGGGCCGGCTGTCGGGAGGGGCGCGGGCGGTGGGTTCTGGGCAAGGGATTAACTCCTGGATTAAAACTGGGAAAATAAGGACGACCCAAGGACAAAATTCCCTGTCTGATTAGGGGGGGCATCCAGCCGGGGGGGGAAGTTGGGGTGAAGGGGACAGGGTGAGGGGCACCCTGAGGACATCCTGTTCTGTGTTCCAGGGCTTCCTTCTAATCCCTGCCCCCCCTTGCAATAAAAAGCTGCATCATCCCAGCATGGTTTGTTCCAGCTCTTTTCCCTCTAATTTTGGACCCAAAATCCGGCACGAATGTTTGGATCTAAAAATACTCCCGGGAAGCAGAGCCACGAGTGGGGGGTGCGGGGCTCCCTGCTGGCTGGGGCTGGGACACCCAGGAGAGCCCCTCGGGGGCTGGGGAGTCCCGGGGTGGGGGGCTGTGGGGTGGGAAAGGAATTCGGGAGGATGGGGAATATGGGGCTGTGCTGTCAGGAGAGGGGATAGGGATGGAAATGGGGATGGGGACAGGGATAGGGATGGGGACAGGGATGGGGACGGGGATGGGGATGGGGGTGGGGATGGGGGTGGGATGGAATAGAGGTGATGGGAATGGGGGCAGGGATTGGGATAGGAGAGGGATGGGGATGGGGACAGGGATGGGGATAGGGACAGGGATGGAACAGGGGTGATGGGGATGAGGACAGTGATGGGGATGAGGATGAGATTGGGTTGGATTGGACTGGATGAAATGGAAATGGAGATGAGAACAGGAATGGGATGGAATGGAGATGGGGATAGGAGAAGGATGGGGATGAGAACTGGAATGGAATGGGATGGGATGGGATGGGATGGGATGGGATGGGATGGGATGGGATGAGATCATGGTGATGAAAACAGGGATATGGGATGGGGATGAGGACAGGGATAGGGACAGAGGACAGGGATGAGAATGAGGATGGGGAGAGGATGGGAATGGGAGATGGGGATGAGGATGAGGACAGTGATGGAAGGGAGATGGTGAGGATAGAGGACAGAGATGGGAATGAGGATGGGTGATAAGTGTGAGGATAGAAATGGGGCATAGGGATGGGGGTGGGATTGGGATGATGGAGAAAGGGATAAGGATAGGGATACAGGATAGGGATGGGAATAAATAGGGGCACGAGGATGGGGGTGGGGAAGAAGCTGAAGAGGGAGGGTGGGATGATAATAAAGACGGGATGGGGACAGGAACAGGGATGTGAAGGAGGACAGAGAGTGGAGTGGGGAGTGGGGATGGGCCGGGACAGGGATGAGGATGGGGTTGGACAGAGGGCTGGGGCTGGGGAGAGAAATGAGCACGGGGCTGGGGCTGGGGGCAGTGGGGTCAAGGTCGGTCATGGGGCCGGGGGCTGGAGGCGGACATGGGGCTGGTGTAGGACACGAGGCTAGGGGCTGGTGTGGGACACGGGAGCGGGGCTGGGGTCAGACATGGGGCTGGGGTGGCACACGGGGCTGGTGTCGGACACGGCCGGGGCAGGGGTCAGACATGGGGCTGGTGTCGGTCACATACACGGGTTTGGGGCCGGCGTCGCACTACGGGCCGTGCCGGTGCCGGTGCCGCGGCGCCGGGCGGGTTAAGCCGCGCGCTGCCGCCATTGGCGGAGCGCAGAGCGGGCGCAGCCAATGGGGCCGGGCCGAGCGCACCGGGCCGGCCCCAGACCCCGTCCCGGGGCGGATCGGGGCGGTTCGGCCGCGCTCGGGCCGGGTCGGAACCGCTCGGCTACGTTCGGGCCGGGCTCGGCTCCGCTCGTCTCAGCTCGAGGAGGATCGGGAAGGTTCGGCTGCGTTCGGGCCGGGCTCGGCTCTGCTCGGCTGAGCTCGGGGAAGATCGGGGAGGTTTGGCCTGGCCCGGTTCGGCCTGGCTTGGTTCGGCGCGGCCCGCTCGACTTTCTTCGGCCTCGCTCGGCTCAGCTCGTCTCGGTTCGGCTTCTCTCGGCTTGGTTCGGTCCCCGCTGGGATTCCCTCGGTTCGGCTTCGCTTGACTCGGTTCGGTTCGGTTCGTCTGGGCCCGGCCCTGCCCGGTCGCCGCCGCACCGGGCCCGGTAACTCTCCGACCCCATCCCCGGTCCAGGCCCGAGTCCAGCCCCGGTGACGCCCCGGGAGGAAGGGGGGAGGGAGGCAGCGAGCATCCTCCGCCGCTCCGTCCGCAGCACGGCCGGGACCGGGCGCGGGGGGGGGGATCCTGGCCGGGGGCAGCAGCAGGAGCCCGGGCCAGACGTGCCCCGTGAGGGCCGTGACAGGGGGGACATGTGGTGACAGTGGAGACAGAGCCAGCCCACATCGTGACCTGCTGGGCAGTGACCCAGGGACACCCTGTGACACCACAAGCGAATCCCCCAAGCCATGACACTGAGAGAACACTGAGGCACAAAGCCATTCCATGTCGTGACACCGGGGGAGCACAGCTACCCAGGCAGTGACACTGGGTGCACACCACGGCGCCTGATGACGGCGCTGTGACACCACGCACCCCCCACAATGGCACCAGGTGAGCAGCCAGATCAGCAGGTGCTGTGACACCGGGGGGACCCTGCGCCTGGCACGTGCTGTGACACTGGGTGACCAAACCACCCTGTGCCGTGACTCCTGGGTGAGCCTTGAGCCTGGCATGTGCTGTGACACTGGTGGACCAAAGCCAGCCTGGACTGTGACAAGTGATCAACCAGTGTGGCACCTGCCACTGGGTGACCAAAGCCACCTTGGACTGTGACACCAAGTGACCAAGCCTCTGCACCATGACACCTGCTGAACCCTCAGCCTGCCGCCTGCCGTGACACCGTGTGACTGAAAGCCACCACCCTGTGCTGTGCCACTGGGTGACCAAGCCACCCACATCGTGACACCATGTGACTGAAGCCCCCTCCCACTCTCCACTCTGCGTTGTCCCCATCATGCCACCATCCCGTCAAGGCGTGGCCATGCGTGTCCCCACGGTTCCGCTGTCCTTGCTGCTGGCTCTGTCCCTGCTGTCCCCGTGGGGGTCTGCAGCAGGGAGCTGCCCCCCCGCGCTGCGTCTGCGCCTCCAACCTGCTGAGCTGCTCGCAGGCCAACCTGAGCACGGTGCCGACGCCTCTGCCGCGCTTCACGGCCGTGCTGGACCTGAGCCACAACAACGTGACGCGGCTGCGCGCGGACTGGGCCCCGGCGCGGCTGCCGCACCTGCACGCGCTGCTGCTGAGCCACAACGGGCTGGCCTTCGTGTCCACTGAGGCCTTCGCCAACGTGCCGCGCCTGCGCCACCTCGACCTGTCCTCCAACCGCCTGCGCACGCTGGACGAGAACCTGTTCAGCGACCTGGGCGAGCTGGAGGTGCTGCTGCTCTACAACAACGAGATCTCCACGGTGGATCGCACGGCCTTCGAGAACCTGGGCCGGCTGCGCAAGCTCTACCTGGGGCAGAACCGCATCGCCCGCTTCCCGCTGGAGCTGCTGCGGGAGGGCACCCGGCTGCCGCAGCTGGCGCTGCTGGACCTGTCGGCCAACCGGCTGCGGGCCGTGCCCGCGGGGGAGCTGCAGGCGCTGCCCGCCTGGCTGCGCGACCGCCTCTACCTGCACAACAACCCCCTGGGCTGCGACTGCCTGCTCTTCCAGCTGCTGGACCGCGGCCGCCGCCGCCACCTCAGCGCCGTGGAGGATTTCCAGGACGAGCTGCGCTGCTCCATGCCCGGAGCCACGGCTCTCGTCAAGATCCTGGAGCTGGCGGGCAAGCCGCCTCTCAACTGCAGCAAGGCGCGGGAGGCCGTGCTGGAGGCGCACCTCGGGGACAGCGTGACGCTGGGCTGCGACAGCCGCTGGCAGGGCGTGCGCAGCCGGCACTGGGTGACACCGGGCGGGGAGCGGGTGCTGGGGGACGGGGCAACGGCAGCGTGGTCCTGCTGGCCAACGGCAGCCTCCAGCTGCGGGCGCTGCGCCCTGAGGACGGCGGCACTTACTCCTGCTGGGTGGCCGGGCCCCTCCTCAACGAGACCCTCTACGTGGAGCTGCTGGTGCACAACTTCACCCTGCACGGCCCCCACGACACGCTGAACACGGCCTACACCACTCTGGTGGGCTGCATCCTGAGCGTGGTGCTGGTGCTCATCTACCTGTACCTCACCCCGTGCCGCTGCTGCTGCTGCCGCGGCACCGAGAAGCCGCCGGCGCCGCGCGACGACAGCATCAATTCCTCGGTGCTGAGCGCCACCCCCAACCACGCCGGGGGCACCGGCGAGCCCTGCGGGTCCCACGTGGCCACCGGTGCTGGCACGGGGCAGAACGGGCGGTTCAAGGGTGGGGGGAGCCCCCCGGTGGCCGCCCGGCAGGGCCTCAAGGCGCAGAGGAAGGTGTCGGACCCAGACTCGGTGAGTTCCGTCTTCTCCGACACGCCCATCGTGGTGTGAGGGGACGCTGGGGACAGTCCCCAGGGACACCCTGTGTCGGCAACTGCAAGCTGTCCCTGGGCAGGAGGGGTGGCCAGACCCCCAGTGCCGTGTCCCCAGCTTGGGGGGTCACACCAAGACCCCCACTGCCATGTCCCCAGCTTGGGGGGTCACACCATCACACCCCAGGACTGAGCATCTCTGCTGGCCCCGCTGAGGTCACTGACGCCATGGGACAGTGAGGGACAAAGATGGGACACACACTTTGGGGACAGTCTCCCAGCGTGACCTGTCCCTGGGCAGGAGAGTTGGCTGGACCCCCATCACTGTGTCCCCAGCTTTTGGGGGTCCCATCATCACCCCCCAGGACTGAGCATTGTCCCACACCCCCACTGAGACCACAAAGGGACTAGTGAGGGACATGTGGGTGTGAGGAGACACACCATGGGGACAGTCCACCAGGACACCCCTACAGTGTTCCTACTGCTGCTGTCACCTGTTTCCCGTGGACATGCCATGGGCAGAAGGGGTGGCTGGACCCCTGCTGCCATGTCCCCAGTTGGGGGCAACACCATTGCCCCCCAGAACAGAGCGTCACTGCTGGCCCCCACCGAGGTCACTGTGCAGCCACAAGGGACAAGGATGTGACACCATGGGGCTGTCCCTCACTGTCACCTGTCACCAGGCAGGAAGGGTGGCCAGACCCCCACCACCACGTCCCAGCTTTTGGGGGTCCCACCATCACTCCCAGGACTGAGCATCATCCCTGGCCCCTGCTGAGATCCCTGAGGGACCGCGAGGGACAAGGGTGTGAGGGGACACTGTTGGGAGTCCCCAGGGACATCCCGTGTCACCACTGCCACTGCCAGCTGTCCCCAGGCTGGAGGGGTGGCTGGACCCCCATCACCGTGTCCCCAGCTTTTGGGGGTCCCATCACCACCCCCAGGACTGAGACCATCCCTGGCCCCTGCCAAGGTCACTGGGGGACTGCAGAGGACAAGGGTGTGAGGGGACACACTGAGGGTACAGTCTCCTGCTGTGACCTGTCCCTGGGCAGGAGGGATGGTCAGACTCCCACCACCATGTCCCTCGTTTTTGGGGGTCCCACGTTGCCCCTCAGGACTGAGCATCACTGCTGGCCCTGCCGAGGTCACTGCAGGACCAGGGGGACACATCGGTGAGGACAACGTGGCACCAACTGCAGGGCATCAGCCCCACCAGGCTCTGGAGGACTGAGGGACAGTGACAGTGACAGCTGTGAGCCCCCAGGAGCAGCAGCACCGGGCAGAACCCCCCTCCTGCAGCCCCCCCATTCCCCCCGCCCCCCTTGGCATGTGCATGGCCAAGCATGAGTCCCCCGGGGAGCATGTGCCACCCCCATGGGGACACCGGGGGTGTGTCAACCCCTTGGGGAACCCCCAACACCTCCTGACCCCCCCTGCAACCCACAGCTGCAAGCAGAGCCCCCTCCCCGGCAGGGGGTGGGACCCGGGGGCTCCTGCACCCCAAAAAGGGGTGCCCCTCCCATGGGTGCCCATGGGCGTCCCATGCCAGCCCAGCCTGTGTCCCCTGTGCCCCCACCCCGGATGTTCCCCCCTGCACTGGGCAATGCCCAGCGATGCCTTGGCCACAATAAACGTGTTTCCCTCGTGCTGTGCAACCTTCACCCTTTTGGGGGCTCCCAGGGGCGTCCCCTTGCTGGGGTGGGGGTGGGTTAGGGACAGGGTGACACTGCTGGGGACCCCCCCGGGTGAGGCTGGATGGGGGGGCCCTGCTGCCCTGCCCAGCCCCATCTGGGGTGCAGAGGGTGAGGTAAGGGGGGCAGGGGGAGGCACCCCGGCCACCCCAGTGTGCCCATCCCAGTGTGACCCCAACCCCGACACGCTCTGCTGGGAGAGGGCTCTGGGCACCCCCCTATGGCAGCCCCTGCTCGCCCCCAGCACCCCAATGACCCCACTGACACCCCTGGCACCTCAATGACCCTTATGGTCCCCTGCCTGTCCCCCCAGCACCCCAACCACCCCCTATGGTGCCCAGTGCCCTTTACCCCCCCCAGCACCCTAATGATCCTCCATGGTCCCCAGGACCTTCCTGCTGTACTGAGGGCACCCCCAAGCAATTCCCTGATCTCCCCAGCCCCTTAATGACCCCACTGCCCCCCCGAGTCCTCAGACCCTCTGTGGTCCCCTGTACCCTCCTAGCACCCCAATGAACTCCACCTGTCCCCTGAGCACCCCAAAAACCTCCTGTGGTCCCCAGCATTCCCCCATCCATTCACTGAGTCCCCCAGCACCCCAGTGACCCATTTACCATCCTCAGTGCCCCAGAGAACTCCCAGAATCCCAATGACCCCACTGACCATCTCCCAAGACCCCAAAGACCCTTATGGGGTGGGCAGGCCCCCCCTGCAGCACCCCAAAGACCCCCTATAGTTCCCAGAAAGCCCCCCAGCCCCTCAAAGACCCTTATGGGGCCCTGCCCACCCTGCAGCACCCCAAACACCCCCTATCCTCCCCAGTAAGCCCCCCCAACACCCCAATGACCCCCTCAGCCTCCCAAAGACCTTTATGAACCCCTGTCCAGTCCCACAGCCCCCACAGCACCCCAAAGACCCCCTCTGCTCCACCACAGCCCCCTCAAAGAGCCTCCAGTACCCCACTGCCCCCTCCACACTCTGAACAACTCCAGTGACCCCTTCCAGCTCCCCAGTGACACTCCCCCAGCCCCCCAATAATTCGTCATGGTCCCCAGTATCCCCCTGCCCCACTGAGCCCCCCAGCCCCCAAACTCACAGACCCCCTGCACCTCCTTTCCCCCATCCCCCACCACACAACTCTTTTTTTTTTTTTCTCTTTGTTTGTTTTTTTTTACAAAAAGAACAAAAACAGCAACAACCGTTTCTTATAAATATCCGCGGCCGACGGGGCCCCGGGAGGTCCGGGGGGGTCCCCAGTGCCGCCCCCCCCTCCCGGGGCTGGTTTAGCAGCAAGAGAACAGAACTGAGTGTTTTGAGGTATTTTCTGGAAGTTTGGGATTTTTCCTTCGTGTTTCCTTGGGATTTTTTCTTTTTTCCTCCTTCATCGGTTTTCTGGCATTTCCCGGTGGGGAGGACACAGGGGGGGCCCCCGGTGACCCCTCTGTTAATGGGCTTTGGACTGCAGGGGGGACAGGGGACAAGTCAGAGGGGACAGGGGACCCACAAGGACTCTCCACAGGCTTAGGGGCGTCTAAGGCTTGGCGAGGTCCTCCGGGCATCCCCACAGGACAGGGTGTCCCTAAAAGACAGGGTGTCCCCACACAGGACAGGGTGTTCCCCCACAGGACAGGGTGTCCCCCAAAGGGGAGGGTGTCCCCCCAGAGCACAGAGTGTCCCTGACCAGGATGTCCCCTCCAGGACATGGTGTCCCCACAGCACAGGGTGTCCCCCCAGAGCACAGGGCGTCCCCTACCAGAATGTCCCCCCCAGGACATGGTGTCCCCACACAGGACAGAGTGTCCCTACACAGGACAGAGTGTCCCTACACAGGACAGGGTGTCCCCCCACAGAACAGGGTGACCCTACAGCACAGGGTGTCCCCCACAGCCCCACAGGACAGGGTGTCCCTAAAGGATAGGGTGTTCCCCGCCAAGACAAGGTGTCCCCCCACGGGATAGGTGTCCCCCCCAGCATACCAGGATGTCCACTCACAGGACAGGGTGTCCCCCACAGCACAGGGTGTCCCCTCACAGCCCAGCATGTCCCGGTGCTTTTCCCCCTCCATCCCACGGTGTCCCCCACAGCACAGGCCATCCCTCAGGGCACAGTGACCCCAATCCCAGCTGGTCCCTCAGGGGTTCCCCTGGCTCTCCACCCCCCCCAGCCCTACCTTCAGGGCGCTCCTCTTCTCCTCGAACCCCAGGGGCGTCCCCGGCTTCTTCCTGCGGACGGAGCCCCCCGAGCCGGAGCTGCCGGAGCCGGGCGGGCCGGGGGGCCCGGGCAGGCCAGGCGCGGCCTTGCCCTTCAGGGCTCGGCAGTAGGTGGCCGCGTTCTTGCGCTTCTTCACCTCATCCTCGGAGAGCCCCCGGGGCGGCGCCCCCAGCCCCAGCCCGGGGGGCAGCGGCGGCGTTTGGGGGTCGCGGGCGGCGGGGGGGGCCCGGCAGGGCTGGCCGGGGGGCGGCCGCCGCACCCGCGGGGTCCCGTTGAGGATGGCGATGGAGGGCGAAGCGGGCGGGGTGAGTTTCGTCTTGCCGGGGGGAGCCAAGCCCTGATTTTTGCCCTTGACGCTGTCCCCCAAACAGGTCCGTTTGTAAGGGGGGCTGCCGGCCCTGGGCGGGGGCTGCCAGGGCCGGGGCTCCGCGTCCCGTGCCCGGGGGGATCTGCTGGCCTTGCCGGGGGGCAGTTTGCTGAAGGAGGGCGAGGGGGTGTTGGCGGGGAGCGGGGAGGTGATGGACTGCGAGCCCCCTCCGCCGCACTCGGGCTGGCTGCAGGCGGCCGCCGCCGGCGGGGACCCCACGGTGTAGGTGAGGCTGGTGGGGAGCCGGCAGCCCCCGGCCCCCGAGAGGCTCCGGAGCGGCGGGGAAGGGGCTGCGGGGCCGTAAAGGGGGGCAGCGGGGCTGGGGGGGGCTGCGGGGAGGTGAAGAGGGGGAACGACGGCTGGAGGGATCTTCCTGTGGGAAGGGAGGGGGTGGGTGAGATGGGGAACCCCCAAAACTGCTGCTCCCAAACACATCCCCCCAGTTCAGGGGGGAGAGGTGAGATGGGAGCTCTCCAAATCCCCATTTTGGACCTCTCCAAATCCCCATTCCCATCCCTCCAGCCCCACCTGGTCCTCCCCAATTCAGGTGTGGAAAGGTGAGATGGGATCCCTCCAAATCCCCATTCCCATCCCTCTAACCCCACCCTGTGCTCCCCAATTCAGGTGTTGAAAGGTGAGATGGGACCTCTCCAAATTCCCATTCCCATCCCTCCAGCCTCACCCTGTCCTCCCCCAATTCAGGTGTGGAAAGGTGAGATGGGACCTCTCCAAATTCCCATTCTGGACCCCTCCAAATCCCCACTCCCAGCCCTCCAGCCCCACCCTGTGCTCCCCAGTTCAGACGTGGAAAGGTGAGATAGGAGCCCCCACAAATTCCCCACTCCCAGCTCTGCATCCCCACCTTGTCCCCCTGAGTTTGGATGGGAAGGGGTGAAACAGGACATCCCCTCAAATCTCCATTACACCCCAATTTAGGTGAGGAGGGGGTGAACTGAAGTCCCCCACCCCAATCTCTGCTCTCAGTCCTGCACCCCACCTTGTCTTTCCCAATTTGGGTGAGGAGGTGATGAAATGGGACCACTGAAATCCCCACTCCCATCTTTGTCCTCCCAATCCTTCCTGATTCAGGTAGGGAGGAGGTCCCAAATCCCCAATCCCATCTCTCCATCCCCACCTTATCCTCCTCAGTTTGGATCAGAATGGGGTGAAATGAGACCCCCTCATTTCCTCTCACATCCCTGCACCCCCACCTTACCCCGCTCACTTTGAATGGGGGGGGGGATGCAACAACACCCTCCAAAACCCCACTCCCTTCCTCCCCCCCAATCCCAACACCACGTTGGGACCCTGGGGACCCCAAACTCCAGGCCTGGACCCCTGGGCCCCCCTCACCTCCACCTGTGTGCGCTGAGGTGCTGCTCCAGCATGGAGCCCAGCGCGGCGCAGAACCGGTCCAGCCGCCGGTCGAACACGTAACAGCCCGGGGTCACCAGGCGGCTGCCAAAGGTGCAGAACTGGGGGGGCACCATGCCAGGGTCACTGCAGCCCCCCCACAACCCCACATCAACCACCCACCTGGCACAGAGCCGGGAAAGGACACGGGGATGGGTCACTGGGGGAGCTGGGGGTCCCTGCCCCACTCTGGGTCTGACATGGATGGGTCACTGGTGGATTTGGGGGTCACTGGGGGAGCTGGGGGTCACTGGTGGAATTGGGGGTCTCTGTCCCACTCTAGGGTCTCACATGGATGGGTCACTGGTGGAGTTGGGGGTCTCTGTCCCACTCTAGGGTCTCACATAGATGGGTCACTGGTGGATTTGGGGGTCTCTGTCCCACTCTAGGGTCTCACATGGATGGGTCACTGATGGTCTCTGTCCCACTCTAGGGTCTCACATGGATGGGTCACTGGTGGATTTGGGGGTCACTGGGGGAGCTGGGAGTCTCTGTCCCACTCTAGGGTCTCACATGGACAGGTCACTGGTGGATTTGGGGGTCACTGGTGGAGTTGGGGGTCTCTGTCCCACTTTAGGCTCTGACATGGATGGGTCACTGGTGGATTTGGGGGTCCCTGTCCTACTCTGGGGTCTCACATGGATGGGTGTAGTTCAGGGTCCCTGCCCAGCTCTTGCATCTGACATGGGTGGGTTGTTGGTGGATTTGGGGGTCCCTGTCCCACTCTGGGGTCTCACATGGATGGGTCACTGATGGATTTGGGGGTCCCTGTCCCACTCTGGGGTCTCACATGGATGGGTCACTGGTGGCTTTGGGGTCCCTGCCCAGCTCTGGGGTCCCCTCACTCACCGCCTGAGGCCGGGGTGGGCGCAGGGGGGCCCGGGGGGGCTCCTCAGCCCCCTCCTCCTCGCTGTCCTCGCTGGACACGCGGCTGCCCCCCTTGGGCAGGGGCAGGGGGAGGCCTCCCGTGCCCCCCTCCCCAGAGGTGGCTGGAGCATCCTCAGGGTCACTGGCAGAGGAAAGGCGGGCCCTGCACCAGAGAGAAACTTTTGGGGTGCTCGATACTGGGGGGTCAATGTGAGACAATATCCAGCCCCCCCCCAAATCCCCACTCTCAATCCCTACAATGTGCTCCCCAATCCAGGTGGGGAGAGATGGGACCCCCGCACCCCAAATCCCCACTTCCATCCACTTCTCCTCCCAGTTCAGGTGCAGAGGGGCTGAGACAGGACCCCACAATTCTGCACTCACCTTCCTGCTGCCCTGCCACACCCCCCAGTGCAGGGGGGGAAAGGTGAGATGGGAACCCCAAAACCCAGCTCCCAGCCACATCTTCCCCTAATTCAGGTGGTGAGGGGGTGAGACAGGAACCCCCCACATCCCTGCTCCCACCCACATCCCCCCAAATTCAGCTGGTGAGACAGGACCCCCCAAATCCCTGCTCCTATTCACATCCCCCCAAATTCAGATGGTGAACAGGACCCCCCTAATCCCTGCTCCCACCCACATCCCCCCCAAATTCAGCAGGTGAGATGGGACCCCCCCAAATCCCTGCTCCCATTCATATCCCCCCAAATTCAGCTGATGAGATGCAATCCCCCAAATCCCTGCTCCCACCCACATCCCCCCAAATTCAGCAGGTGAGCTGTGACCCCCCAAATCCCTGCTCCCACCCACATCCTCCCAAATTCAGCAGGTGAGACACAATCCCCCAAATCCCTACTCCCATCCACATCCCCCCAATCCAGGTAGGGGGGGTGAGATGGGACCCCCCCAAACCCCCACTCCCATTCCTGCCCTTTCCATGCATCCCTCCCAGTTAAGGTGAGAGGAGACCCCTCCCCAAACCCATGGGCACTCACCTGGGGGGGTGCAAGCAGTGGGACAGCCTGGCTCGGCAGGGAGGGGTACTGGGGGGCTGCAGCAGTGAGGGGGTGTCCTGCAGGGCAGGGTGCAGTGGCTCCTTCTCAGGGGGGCTCCTGTCCTTTGGGGGGTCCCCTCGGCGGGTGCTGGCCTTGAGCTCAGCCACCAGCACATCGAAATCCTTGGCCCGACCCTGCACCTCCCGGCGCTGGTGCACCGAGTGGATCTGGGGGAGACACAGCAGGGAGGGGGCTCAGGACCCCCCAAAACACCCAGGCTGGGATATTGGGGTGTCCCCTCCCCGTTCCCCACTACCTTGCAGGTCAGCAGGCGGGTGCAGAGCTTGTTGGTGTCGGGGTTCCTCACCCCACACTGCCGGTTCAGGTCACACTCCTTACCTGGGGGGACACGGAGGCAGAGGGTGCTGGGGAGTGCTGGGGGGGCACCCCAACTCCCCCCTCTAGGGCTGGGCATGGAGCACCCACTCCTCAGAGCAGCTCTGAGAGGGGGACACAGCCCTGAGAGGTTTTAAGGGGGTGGGGGGTCACCATGTACTGCTGCCTCCCCTTTTTGCTCCTCTGCAGGGTGAGATCCCCCCCTTTTTTGCCCCTTCCCTGGGGTGACCCCCCCATTTTCACCTGAGTCCTGCTCATGGCATTGCCATCACCTGGGAGAGTCTGTGGGCACAGCAGCAATTTGCTCTGGGTTTTTTGGGGGCACGGGGGTATATTTGACTTCCATGTTTTGGGGAATGTGTCCAACACTCATCTTTTGGGGTGACATATGTCCAAACTCCATATTTTGGGGTCACAGACACATTTGACACACATATTTTGAGGTGTTACATGTTTGACCCCCATATTTGAGAGGGGGCATGTGTTATACTCCCATATTTTGGGAGGGACGACACACTTGGCCCCCATATTTTGGGGGGATATGGGTCCAGCCTCTATACTTTGGGGTGACACATGTCCAACCCCCGTGTTTTGGGGTGACATACGCCTAACCCCCGTATTTTTTGGGGGGACACATGTTTAACCCCCACATTTTCAGAGGATACACATTTGACCCCTGTATTTTGGGGGGACACCCGTGTTTAACCCTCATATCTTGGGGGGACCACACATTTAACACCCATATTTTGGGGTGACACATTTGACCCCCCTATTTTGGAGGGATACACATCCAAACCCCATATTTTTGGGGGGACATATATTCAACCCCTCTATTCTGGAGGACACATATTCAACCCCTATATTTTGGGGGGAATGAAGATTTGACCCCATATTTTTGGGGTCACATATCCAATTCTCACGTTTTTGTGGGGGACACAACTTCAACCCCCATACTGTGGGGGAAAGATGTGTTTAATCCCCATATCTTGGGGGACCACGCATTGAACACCCATATTTTGGGGTGACACCTTTGACCCCCATATTTTGGAGGGATACATATCCAAACCTCGTATTTTTGGGGGGACATATATTCAACCCCTCTATTCTGGAGGACATGTATTCAAACCCCATATTTTGGGGGGAATGAAGATTTTACCCCCATATTTTTGGGGATCACATTTCTAATTGTCACACATTTGTGGGGGACACAAGTTCAACCCCCATACTGTGGGGGGAACATGTGTTTAACCCCCATATCTTGGGGGACCATGCATTGAACACCCATATTTTGGGGTGACACCTTTGACCCCCATATTTTGGAGGGATACACATCCAAACCCCATATTTTTGGGGAGACATATATTCAACCCCTCTATTCTGGAGGACATCTATTCAAGCCCCATATTTTGGGGGGAATGAAGATTTGACCCCTATATTTTGGAGGGATATACATCCAAACCCCATATTTTTGGGGGGACATATATTCAACCCCTCTATTCTGGAGGACATGTATTCAAACCCCATATTTTGGGAGGAATGCACATTTGACCTCCATATTTTGGGGGTCACATATCCAATTCTCACGTTTTTGTGGGGGACACAACTTCAACCCCCATATTGTGGGGGAGGCACGTGTTCCACCTCCATATTTTTATGTGGGACACGTTTGACCCCCACTTTTGGAGGAACACGTGCGAATTTGGGGATCCAAACCGAGCTGTGCCCATTCCTTGGGAACAGCCCTAAACCTACAGGATGACCACAACTGGGGGCAGGGCAGGGACCCCCCAACAACCCTCCAGAGGAGAGGGGGGAGCCACTCCCCTGGTACCTACCCCAGTGCTAGACCTGGCCCATACGGGGCCCCAGAAGTCCCGCTGGGATCATCCGCCCCCCCCCCATGGCCGGCAAGGAAAGGGGGGACTCACGCGCCAGCTTCCTGTGGGACCTGGGGGGCGCTTTGGGGGCCCCCACATCCTTGTCCCCCGGAGCAGGGACGCTCTCCGGCATGGCCGAATCCCCCCCGACCCCGGCGGGCACCGGGGGCTCTTTGGGCACCGCGGCAGCCGCGGGTTTCCCCAGGGATTCCTTGGAGTTGGTGGGGACGGCTTTGGGGGGCACCTTGATCCCGTGCCCGTCCGGTTTGGGAATGCTGGGGATCTTCTCCAGGTTCACCACGGGCACAAACAAGCTGTGGAGAGAGAGTTTTGGGGAGGAGAGGGTGGCATCAAAGTGACCCCACAAAGAGTTTTGGGGAGGAGGGGGTGGCATCAAAATGACCCCACGAGAGCATCGGCGTCATCCGTGCCGGCGCTCACCAGAGGTTGTTGTCCTTGTCCGTGTGCTCAGGGAGGGGCTGGGCTCTCCCTCTGGCACCAGGGAGCTTCTCCTGCAGGGCTTTGGCTGCTCCAGGCGTCCTGCCGGGCACCGGCTGCCCGTTCACGGTCACATGGCACGCGGTGGCACGGGCATAGAGCTTGCTGAGTGGGCCGTGCCGGCGTTCTGCCACAGGGATGGAAGGGATGGGATCCATGGGATGGGATCCATGGAATGGGGTGGGATCCATGGGATGGGATGGGATCCATGGGATGGGATCCATGGATGGGATCCATGGATGGAGGTTTGGGATGGGATCCATGGGGTGGGATGGAAGGGGATGGGATCCATGGGATGGGATGGGATCCATTGGATGGGTTCCATGGAGTGGGATAGGAGGGGATGGGATGGGATGGAATGGGATGGGACTCATGGGATGGGATCCATGGGATGTGATGGGGTGGGATGGAATGGGATGGGATCCATGGGACGGGATGGGATCCATGGAATGGGATGGGATCCATGGGATGGGATGGGATGGGATCCATGGGATGGGATCCATGGGAGGGCATGCGATGGGGTGGGGTGGGATGGGATGGCATGGCATGGCATGGCATGAAATGGGATAACCCCACTGTCAGCCCACACCAGAGCTCGCACTGCTGCGAGCCCCCTCCCTGCCCCTAGGCTGTACCCTCCCAGCCTGCCCTGGTGGCATTCCCGGTGCTGTTCCCAGCACCACGGGGTGGAACAGCCATTCCCCACATTCCTTGGCTCACCACAGTGCTTCTGGAAGGCCTGGGGCTTCACCACCTGGCTGCAGTGGTTGCACACCACCAGGTAGAACTCGTCGTGCGCAGGACAGTGCCCGAAGATGTCCATGTCTGTGGGGAGAGCTCAGTGAGCTGGCACACACCTGGTGCTGCTGGAAGCCCTGCAGACATGATCCCAGCTCACACAGCCCCAAAATGCTGCGTTTCACCCCAGAGAGGAGCTCACCTTCCTTAATCAGGGTCATGGTGTCCAGTTTCTTGCTGCCATTCTTCCCATTCTCCTCCAGCTCTGACCCTGATCCTGCCAGAGACAAAATCCTGTCAGTGGCTGGCACACGGATGGTCCCGGTGCTCCCACACAGGGGTGGTCCTGGCATCCCTGCTTCTGGAACAATTAAACCAGACAAAATTAGACCAGAGAGACAGAGCATCCTGTGAGTGATGTCACCCTGTGGTGTGTCACCATCTCCAGGGTCCCCATCCTGACAGCCCAGTGCCAGCAGGATGTTCCTGGGGACATCCCAGTATGGGATGTGACACTCCTGGGATGTATTTGCCCTGGGATGGAACATCCCTGAGGACACCCTGGTGCTGGGATGGGACACCCTTGAGGACAGCCCCATCCTGGATGGGATGTAACATCCCAGTCCTGGCACATGACACCCCTGGGAACATCCTGGTCCCTGGATGTGACACCCTTGGGTCACCCTGGTTCCCATACACTCGTGGCCCCACTGGCTGTGCCTGGCCTCTGTTCTGGGGGCACTGGTGGCCACTGAGACAGTGGCAAGGGTGACCCGTCCAGCTGTGCCAAACTGGGTGCCCAGTCCATCTCCAGTCTTATCAGGCCATGCCACACTGGGTGCCCAGCTCCATCCAGCTGTGCCATACTGGGCAACCAGTCCTGCCTGCCTGGCCATGCCACACTGGGTGCCTAGTGCCATCCAGCTGTGCCATACTGGGCACCCAGACTCATTCAGATGCACCATGACTGGTGCCCAGTCTGGGGCAGCCAGTCCCAGTGCTCAGAGCCCACTGGGACACTCCCAGTAAGGAGCACCTGGCTCCCAGTGTGCCCTGCCCAGTTCCCAGTGCAGGATATCCCAGTGCCCAGCATGTGATGCCCAGTGCCCCACCTGGGGCTCCCAGTACCTCCTGCCTGGTCTGGGGTAATGGTGGCAACTAATTCCCAGTCCAGGCTCTCCAGTTACTGCTCTGCTCCCACCAGTGCCCACTGGACTCAACTGGAATCCAGGAATGGGCACCCAGTAACAGGCACAGGGTTCCTAGTGGACAGACTGGGGTGCCTGGTGCCACATTGGTGCCCAGTTCATATTGCAGACATCCTGCTGCCCAGTTCCTGAATCCCAGTGCCCAGTGTGGCTCCCTAGTGCCCAGTTCCCAGTGCAAGCACAGGATGCCAGGTTCCAGGTGCCCAGTTCCTGGTGCCCACTGTGCAGTACAAGATTCCTAGTGTTTGAGCAACTTTGGTAGGATGCCCCATGCCAGTTCTCAGTGCTGAGTGCCCAGTACAGGATGCCCAGTTCCTGGAACTAGGTGCCACATCTGGCTGTGCAGTGCCAGGTTCCCAGTCCCAGTTCCTGGTCCCACATTCCCAGTGCAGGAAGTGCCCATTCCCAGTTCCCAGAGCTCAGTGCTGGGTGCCCAGTTCTCAGTACTGGGTGCCAGGTCTGGATGCCCAGTGTAAGGTTCCCAGTGCCCAGTTCCTGCTGCCAGGTACCCATTGCAGGATATCCTATTCCCACTGTCTGGTCCCCAGGGCTGGGTGCCCATTCCTGTTTCTGCATGTTCTGGTGCAGGATGCCACATTCCCATCGCAGGATGCCCATTCCCAGGACCAGGATCCCAGTGCAGGGTGCCCATTCCCAGTGCAGGGTGCCCATTCCCAGTGCCCATTCCCAGTGCAGGGTGTCCATTCCCAGTAGCAGGATCCCAGTGCAAGGTGCCCCATTCCCAGTGTCTGGTTCCCAGTGCAGGGTGCCCAGTTCTGAGTACCAGGCTCCCAGTGCAGGGTGCCCATTCCCAGTGCAGGGTGCCCATTCCCAGTGCAGAGTGCCCATTCCCAGAGCCAGAGGAGAGTGTCTCATTCCCAGAGCCAGATTCCCAGAGTGGAGTGCCTCATTCCCAGTGCCAGTTTCCCAGTACAAGGTGCCCATTCCCAGTGCCAGGATCTCAGAGCAGGGTGCCCATTCCCACCGCCAGTTTCCCAGTGCAGGGTCCCCATTCCCAGTGCCAGGATCCCACTGTAGGGTGCCCATTCCCAGTGCCAGGATCCCAGTGCAGGGTGCCCATTCCCAGTGCTAGGGTATAAGGTGTCCATTCCCAGTGCCAGTTTTCCAGTGCAGGGTGCCAGGTCTGGCTGCCCTGTTCCCAGTGCCAGGTGCTGGTACAGGATGCTTCATTCCAGGTGTCCAGTTCCCAGTGCCAGGGAACATCCTAGGACATGCCAGGACAACCTGCACCACAAACTGGGCACTGGGAATCCTGCCCTGGGCACCCAGACCCGGCACCCTCTGCTGTGCGCCCAGCTCCCGGTACTGGAGGTCAGGGTGCCAGGTCTCGATGCCCAGTACCGGCTTCCCAGTGCCCTGTTTCCCACTGTCCAGCGCAGGATGCCCCGTTCCCGGTGCCCCGTTCCCAGAGCAGAACGAGCCGGTGCAGAACCTGCTCCTCTCGGTTCCCAGCGCCCGGTGGAGGATGCTCCGTTGGCGGTTCCCAGCGCAGGATGCCCCGTTCCCAGCGCCCGGTGCGGGATGCCCTGCCGCCGCTTCCCGGTGCCGGACTCCCCTCTCCCGGTGCCGTTGCCCGCCCGCCGCGCGGCGGCGCTCGGACCGGGGGTCGGCGGGCGCGGCCCCGGTCGCGAAGCCCCCCCCGCCGCCGCCGCCCTCACCGGTGTCGGCGGGCGGCCCGGCCCGCTCCAGCCAGGCGCTCCAGCTCTGCCCCGCGAACTCGTCCAGGCCGGGCACCGGCCGCCGCTCCGCCGCCATCGCCGCCGCCGCCGCCGCGGCACCGCCGCCCCCCCCGCGCCGCCCCCGCCCCGCGCATGCGCCGCGCGCCCCCGCCCGCCCCGCGGCACCACGGGCACGGTAGTCCCGGAGCGACCCCCGCCCGGCCCGACCCCGGCAGCCAACCCGGTATCCGCCCCCGAGCTGGGGACACCCGGTACCCGCACTGCCGGGGGCCGAGGGAGCCCTGTACAGGCTGGGGTCTGCTGCTATCCCGGCACGGGGATGGGGTACCCGGTAACCCTACACGGGGATGGGGGTACTCGGTAACCCTACACTGGGATGGGGGTACCCGGTGTCCGTATTACAGGTTAGGGGCACCCGGTATCCCTGCACGGGGATGGGGGTACTCGGTAACCCTACACGGGGATGGGGGTACCCGGTAACCCTACACGGGGATGGGGGTACCCGGTGTCCCTATAACAGGTTAGGGGCACTCAGTACCCCCATAACAGGCTGGGGGTACCCAGTGTCCCTATAACAGGTTAGGGGCACTCGGTATCCCTGTAACAGGCTGCCGGTACCCGGTACCCCTATACTCCGTTGGGTTTCCCTGTTGTCCCCATACAGACAGAACCCCAGACCCAGAACTCCAGCTATTCCTGTAAGGGGCTGGGGTCTCCTGTTATCCCTGTACAGGCATGGGGATACCCAGTGTCCCTATAGCAGGTTAGGGGTAACCGGTATCCCTATAACAGGTTACGAGCACTCGGTATCCCTATACTCAGTTGGTGTTCCCGCTTGTCCCCATACCAGACCCAGAACCCCAGTTATTCCTGTAAGGGGCTGGGGTCTCCTATTATCCCTGACGGGGATGAGGGTGGGGGATGTAACAGGTTAGGGGTACCCGGTGTCCCTGTAGTCGGTCGGGGTTCTCTGTTGTCCCCACAACAGACCCTGAACCCCAGTTATTCCTATAACAGGCTGGGGTATCCTGTTATCCCTGTAGGGGAATGGGGGTACCCAGTATCCCTATAACAGGTTGGGGGTACTCGGTATCCTTATAACAGGTTGGGGTTCCCTGTTGTCCCCATACCAGACCCAGAACCCCAGTTATTCCTATAAGGGGCTGAGGTCTGGTATAGTTACTCCTATACTGGGCTGTGAGCCCAGGGTATTGCCGTACAATGTTGAGGTTCCAGGTTATTCCTGTGCAGGGCTGGGGTTCCCCGTTATGGCTAAACCAGCCTGGGATCCCCCATTATCCTTCCACTGGTCTGGAGTCCCCTATTATCCCTATCTGGAGCTGGGACTCCCTGCCATTATCCCCATTCCAGGCTGGGGGTCCAGGTGATCCCTATACAGGACTGGTGTTCCCAATGTTATCCCAATACTGGACTGGGGTTCCTGATTATCCCTGTACAGGACTGCTGCTCCCAATGTCATCCCAATACCAAACTGGGGTTCCTGATTGTCCCTACATAGGACTGCTGCTCCCGATGTTATCCCAATACTGAACTGGGGTTCCTGATTATCCCTATACAGGACTGGTGCTCCCAATGTTATCCCAACACCAGACTGGGGTTCCTCATTCTCTCTATACTGGGTCTGGGGTCCCCTGTGACCTGTCTGGGACCCTCCATCAGCCCGAACTGATCTGAGATCCACACCTCACCCTCTACCAGAGATGGGACGAGTTAATCCCTGCATGGACCGGGGGTCGTGCCCCACCCGGGTGTGCTCAGCTCCGCACCGAGGCAGACACAGGAGCCCCAGTGCACAGCTGGTAGCCAGGACTTTATGCGCCCCACACAGACACGGAGCCCCGGGGTGACACACAGAGCCCCCGACACCGAGCGGGACCCCCGGGGTGACACACGGAGCCCCCGACACCGAGCGGGACCCCCGGGGTGACACACGGAGCCCCCGACACCGAGCGGGATCCCCGGCCTTCCGTGTCCCCCTGCAGCATCCGAACCCCCGGCGGCTCCAACCCGGGGACAGCGACACCCCGTCCCCGGGCTGGCGGCCGGCGCGAGGTCCCGGGGGCCGGGCGGGGTCCCGGGCGGGGTCCCCCCGGGCTGGGTCCCCCCGGTCACTGCTTGTCGATGGCGCCCTGCTCGGCCGCGCTGTCGCGGGGCGCGGGCGGCTGCAGCCACGGCGTCTCCCGCAGCACGAACCAACAGTTCCCGGCCCACAGCAGGAAGTTGAGGAACCCGAAGAGCTGCAGGAGAGGAAAGGGGAGAGGGCAGAGAAAAAGGGAGATGGTCCAACAGGGCAGCCTTGGGGGAGCACAGCAGCCCACACACACCCTGTGTGCCCCATGAGCTCCGAGCACCCCATGAACCCTGTGCATCGTGTGTACCCTGTGCACGCCGTGCACCTCAATCTTTCCATACGTTCCATACACCCCATGAACCCTGTGCATCTTGTGTGCCCTGTGCACCCCGTGCACCCCAAACTTCCCATACATTCCACACACCCCATATACCCTAAACTTTCCATACATTCCATACACCTGTGTACCCTGTGCATCGTGTGTACCCTGTGCACCCCACACACACCCTGTGCACCCCATGAGCCCCAAGCCCCCCATGAACCCTGTACATCGTGTGTGCCCTGTGCACCCCATGCACCTCAAACTTTCCATACATTCCATACACCCTGTGTACCCTGTGCATCGCGTGTGCCCTGTGCACCCCACACACCCCAAGCTTTCCATATATTCCATGCACTGCATGCAGCCTGTGCATCGTGTGTGCCCTATGCACCCCATGCACCCCAAACTTCCCATACATTCCATACACCCCATACATCCCAAACTTTCCATACATTTCATACACCCTGTGTACCCTGTGCATCGTGTGGCCCTGTGCACCCCACACACACCCTCTGCACCCCATGAGCCCCAAGCCCCCCATGAACCCTGTACATCGTGTGTGCCCTGTGCACCCCATGCACCCCAAACTTTCCATACATTCCATGCAGCCTCTGCATCATATGTGGCCTATACACCCCAAACTTCCCATACATTCCATACATCCTGTGCAGCCTATATTTTCCATACATTCCATACACTGCATGCAGTGTGTGCCCTGTGTACCCCACACAGACCATAATTCCCACATATCCCATGCACCCCACTGTGCTTCAGGCACCCCACGTGCCCCATGTGTAACCCACACCCTGTGCCCCACACACCCCATACTCCCCACCCACGCACCCCAGGCACTTTATGCACCCCATGTGCCCCAATGTGCCATGCAACCTGTGCACCCCACGGACCCTGTATGCCCCATGTGCCTCATGCACCCCATGTACACCGTGCAACCCCCATGCCAGATGCACCCCATGCACCCCACTTCACCCCACTTCACTCCATACACCTCAAGAACTTCATATGCCCCATGCCCCATGCACATCACACCCCACACATCCCAAACCTCAACGCCAGGGACTGCATCACCACCCCACACCCCATCCTGGCAGTCCCTGGTGGCTGTGTGCCCCATTCCCAGTGCCAGATTCCCAGTGCAGGGTGCCCATTCCCAGTGCCAGGTTCCCAGTACAAGGTGCCCATTCCCAGTGCCAGGATCCCAGTGGGGGGGATGCAGGGCAGATCCCCCATCCCGTGGTACCAAGGTAGGTGGCTGTGGAATGTTTTCACCCACATTTCCATGCTGTGTCCATGTTTTCATCTGTGTGCCCACACTGCCACTGCCCCCTCCTGGCTGAGCTCAGGAATCTGGCACAGGTGTGGCTGAACGTGTGAGTGTACACCTGTGTGCCCATATGTGTGTGCCTGTGTGTGCCCGTGTGTGTGTGCCAGTGTGTGTGCCCCTCCATGCCCATGTGTGTCCCTGTGTGTGTGCCCGTGTGTGCCCACGTATATGCCCGTTTTTTATGCCCCTATGTGTGTCAGTGTGTGTTCCCCTCCATGTCCGTGTGTGCCCCTGTATAAGCCCATAGGTATGCCCACGTGTGTGTGCCCATGTGTTCTCCTGTGTGCCCATGTGTGTGTCCGTGTGTGCCCTGTGTGCCTGTGTGCGTGCCTGTGTGTGTGCCCATGTGTGTGCCTCTGTGCCCACGTGACTGCCCATGTGTGTGCCCATGTCTTTGTCTCTGTATGTGCCCAAGTGTGTGCTCCTGTGTGCCTGTGTGTGTGCCCGTGTGTGTGTGCCCGTGTGTGTGCCCATGCCTGTGTGCCTGTGTATGTGTGTGCCCATGTGTGTGTGTGCCCATGTGTTTGTCTCTGTATGTGCCCAAGTGTGTGCTCCTGTGTGCCCATGTGTGTGCCCGTGTGTGTGCCCATGTGTGTGTGCCCCTGTGTGTGTGCCCATGCGTGTGTGCCTGTGTATGTGTGTGCCCGTGTGTGTGTGCCCATGTGTATACCCACGTGTGTGCCCGTGTGCGTGCCTCTGTGTGTGCACCCATGTGTGCCCATGTGTGCCCATGTGTACCCCTGTGGGCCTGTGTGTGCCCATGTGTGCCCATGTGTGCCCATGTGTGCCCCTGTGTGCCTGTGTGTGCCCCTGTGTGTGTGTGCCCATGTCTATGCCCGTGTATGTGCCCATGTCTGTG